>CM053787.1:285559260-285781760 GCA_028749045.1 Cupressus sempervirens
AATATACATACATTCAACATGAACATGTGAACATAAACATGAACATAACATAACATACATCTACAAAATAACACATCTATGAAATAACATTTACATGTATATATAATGAAATGTACCCATATAGAATGTATCCAAAATACCATATAAAATTCTCCAAAATACCATATCAAATGTATCCAAATAACATATACAACATTGAGGTCTTTATATCAAATGTATCTAAAATAACATATAAAATGTCTCCATATAAATGAAATAGACATCTAAAATAAGACAAGCTCACTACATATACTTGTAGATCAACCACACCCCCCTCCTAATCCATGACCCCAAAAGGCCCTATGATATAGGTCTAAACCCCATGTCAAATGAAAGAGATTTATTTTAGATAGAGCTATACATACATACATACATACATACATACATACATACATATATACATATATATATATATATATATATATATATATATATATATATATATATATATATATATATATATATATATATATATTGTAACATACCTTTGACTCATGCCACATGGGATTTGTCAAAGTTTGGAGATCACCAAAATGCAACATACTATCACTAAGACCCTATAACACACATGCACATATATTACACAAGTTAGATTGAATCAAGAATATATGTATGTCTCTAGGTACATGTATTTAATCTCAAGTGCATGTAAACTTAAAAGTGTAAATTACAATAAAAGATAAATTTAAACATAGATATATTTATCATAGCATCATGTAATGTTCTACTAATATGATTGATATCCAAATCATGTAGTGATAAAATAGGGTTTGTGTCTAAGTCAATTGTCTCATCTAAAAACATAGTGGTAAATAGATGATGTTGTACCATGAGGGCCTAAGTGAGGGGGGACATTATAAGAGGCATTGTAGGGTCTTGAGTAATTTGGGGTGGGGTGTTCTAGGGGCCTATGTAGGAATGGGTGTTGTAGAAGGTGCAAGAATATCCTCTTGTCTTTGTGAACCCTATGATCCTATTATGTGTGAGAGAATACGGTTGATCTATCCACCAATGTCACTAAGAGGAATCCCTATGACTATCAATAATGTCTAATATGAACCAAGAAGATCAACTACTAAATAGGATCTCATATGACACAATGCATCCACATCTGATATAGCACAAATCTCTAGTGGAGAAGGTATGTCTTCTATCCCATATGCATCACCAACTCTTGTGCTAGAAAATGCGATTGTCAGAATGGTACTGCAAGACTGTAACATATATTTACAAGATTGATAAAAAGGCATCTTCTATAATTGTGTAGCAACTATAGTGATGATAGAATAGATTTGAGTCTTAACCGTATCATCTAGAATAGTCATATCTGCATCAACCATCTATGGAGCTCTTGGCATGACCAAAAGGTTTGGACCCACCATTGCCCATTTATTAACAGGTGCAAGGGTGTCGACAGGTTTAAATCTATCTAATAGTCTACTAAGGCCCTGCCTAACATGTCTTGGAAAATATGTACAATCTACATCATACTATAAATCAAGCTCTGCAAATAATTATTTGAAGAAATAGAAAGGAAAGTCATCCTCCTATGGCCATATATGATTTGCAGCTAACCAACGAGGATATATAAATTGTGCAACAAGCTCATTTGTACACTTTGTAGCCAAATAACCTCTAACCCTAGGCTTGTCTATATAAAATGGAAACATGATCTTCACCATAGTAGTGTAGAGCTTTGTATCAATCTATCTATAGTTCACAGTGCCAGTGACACTACGAGAAAGAGAAGAATAAAAAGTTTCAATACTAATATCATCATATGAGTTGTATGACTTAATTGTCTGAATCATACAACACAACCCATCTCTCATAGTAGTAATCTTCTCCCTATTAGAGAGGGTAGTAGAAGTCAAAAGTGTAGAATGTAGGAACTTGATAGCATGAGATAGACTAGCAACCATATCTCTAAATAAATTCTCTCTCTCCTTAATAGATGATTTCAATGTATCTGCTATACTAGACTCAACACTACAACCCCCTCCTTGAACACTACCCTCCCCTAAGGATGTAGGTGCACCCCTAGTACTAGATGCTATAATGTATGATGTATAAAGATGATATGTCTATAAATGGAGAGCTAAGATACAAGCATATATGATAAAGATCTAGATTTGCACATGCATATATACACATAAATGCACTTGTGCAAATAAAAATAATTGAAAGATAAATTTAATTTAAAATATGTATATATACAACTTTATGTACATGCACTATTCAATCATATGTATCTAAGTTGAAGAACTTAAAAATATAGACCATTTTATCTAACACACATGCTATATATCAACAATGTATAACTCATGTACGTGAACAAAAAATATGCGCAGGTATCTACGTAGATATAGATGTACCAAAGTTTTCTAACAAGTTTAGTTATAGGTCTGAACAAGTTTTCTACATCTTACACATTCTATATATGTTAGTTCTATATCTTAATTGTTCAATATATGTTAAGGTATAGGTTTACTGCATTAATGTTTTCTAAAATGCAATTAATTAATATTAATCTATGTTAACTAAGTATAATCTATGACTATAATTAACTAATATTAAATCTAACTATATATATTTATCTACATTTCATCTAAGTCTATGATTAACTAGATATTTAATTACAATACTATAGTTATCTAGATGTTAAGTCTATACCTACGGTTAATTAAATAAAAGTTGACTCTAGATATACTTTTCTAAATTACATATTTTCTACTCTATCTAACACATGATTTAACTATATTAAAAAATTTAACTAATCTAAATAACTAACTAATAAAACACTTAAAATACAATCAATTTAACTAATACTAATATGTAATAACTAAAAACAACTTAACAAAACAAAAATATAATAATAATAAACCCTTACCTCTTATGGTTGAAACACCCTGACTCATTCCACCAAATCCGCAAACCACCTAGATAGTGAAAATGACATGCCAAAAGGGATTTCGGCGTATATATATTACCTTGTACTATTTTGGTTGAAACTATTTTAGTCGAACGGGTTTTGGCCATAACTTCAATATTGGCACGGAAACACACCATGTATGTATGGTTGATAGCATTTCTTTTGTAACCCTCCAAGATATCCCAAATGGTGACACAAGTTTGTGTTTTTACTCCTATATTATTTAGTATTCTTAGAGTTCATGACATGTGTACCTACAAACATAGAGAGAAATTTTGAGTGAAAGTTGTGTTTGTTCAATGTGATGGACTACCACTCAAACTCTCAAATGCATCCTCAACAATACATGCAACTATAAATTATATTTAATGGAGTGAATGTTTTATTTGTAGGTAGTCAGTCATACCATTGCTATTGTTGCACTCTCCATGTCAATGGAGACGATATTGAGGAAGCCTCTAAAACATGCCTTGTTGTTCACCTAAAAGTTTGCACTACCACCCCTCTCGACCCTCCTTATCTCAGGTTGCTCTTGTAGACATATCCAAACAGATTTCAAAGATCCATGAAATTTGGGGGCTTGGAGGTAATAGGTCCCGATTTTGATTCCTTTGCTTCACATATAGATTTCATGAACGCCTCAAACTCTACCAAGGATATGTCAAATTCCAATTTCTATTTTGTCAAACCAGATAGAAAGAACAAATTCCTATTCCAAAGTAGCCATTTCCATTTCTGGATTCCTTTCCTTGGCACCAAATAGACGAGACCCTTGGATTTGATTTAACTTATTAGAAAACAAAATAATACGCCTCCTACGCAATTAGGCAGTCTTCCATTTCAATCTTATAAAAAAAGACGTACCTAATAATAGTAATTTCTCTTTAAATTTATTTAAAAAATAAAAGGCACACCTAACCTTTCCTTGACTCCCACGTTTTGTTTATGACTCGTATAAACGACAAGTGGCAATCCCAGATTCTTTGTCGGATGACTTTGGTTTTTTAAGGGTCGCATATCCGACATGCTGAGTCTTTTATGTCGTCGTCTCATCATAAGTAGTTTGTTTATTGATTCATTCGCGTGCCAATCTCGATGACACCAACTGTTTGACGACCAATTTTATATTAGACATATTTTATTCTCTCCGTGCTATGTTCTATTATATTCTATTAATAGATTTTCTATTCTATTATTGGAGATATTTCTTTATACATGCTGTGTTTTACTTCACAAACACGATAAAACAGTAGCTTTATTTTATATTAGAGTTTCAGCTTTTAACCTCCCTCCAGCTCCGCTGTTCCGAACCAAAAAAAACTTTCTCTATCATTTATTTATTATTTGAAGGTTGGTCAATGCAAGTGGGTGAAAGATCCCTTAACAAGTTCTAGTATCAAGATTGCATACTGCAGATATATTTAACAAAATCTGGTAACTGTTAAAATTAGGCACCCTTAAATACCTATAATATCAGTGCAAATAAATATATGACTAATAATACAAATAAGGCAGCGAATTTACTATTATATATGTTAAGATAGGAATATTTTTCACAGTAAGTCAAATTGTGAGGCAAATGGGGTTGCAAGTAGAGTGGGTTTAACCTTGGAGGAAACTCCATAGTTAAGCATGCTCAAGCTGGAGTAGTACTCGAATGGGTGACCTCTCGGGAAGTCCTAGTGCTTCACCTCTATGAGCATCACCTAGATCCAATCAGTACTAAGTGTTTCATTTATTCTCATAAGAGATGGATTAATGTGAATCAGTACTCATGAAACATGGGTCAATGAGTTTGACTCAAAAACTGCACAGATAAATTATGTTAGCAATATCACAATTATGTATGCTATTAGTAGTATAATTTCTTTAGATCTCTGACCACCTTCTTCTAATCACTTTTGTGTGGTATAATTTGGGGTCATTGTATTGGATACAAAATTTGGGATTTTATACACAGATTTAGTACAAGCACATGCCTCTTCAAAATTTTGAGGAGACTTTTAAGGGGAGGACTTGCTATTTAATAAACACATTAGCTTTTTGAATGAATTGATTTTGGATTGGTGTGAAATAAGTAAAATGTATTTTTGTGATTTTTTTATCTTTAAATTTTTTCATTTGTTTACTTTTTCTAACTATTTCAATTTAAACCAATTATATTAAAAGCAAAATGAAATTACTAAGTTACTATGCTACTATGTGACACTTTTATAAATTAGTCATTGTTTCTAATAGTATGATTATGACTATTATCACTTTCAATTAATATTTAAATTTTAATGTATTCTCTAATTAAATTTAAAGTTTTATATATTTAATTAATACTTAAATTTTAATGTATTCTCTAATATCAATATATTTTTTTCAATAGACTCTCATACCAATATACTATTATGTGAAAATATTTACAATTGCTAATATTTGGTTTTAGATAATGATTTTTTAAGAATTTTTTGTTTAAACTAATCAATTCATTATTACTATGATGAGTACTAGCCACAACATGAGACTTGCTTTAATCTTTTATACAAACTAATGCACTTGATTTATTGAAAATCTAGAATCCTACAACACATAAATGAATAAATAAATAAGTAAATATAAATATAAGAAAGTATTTGTGTGAGAGGTAGGAACCTAGAACGCAATTGTAAATTGTGAAACTCTCATCAGGAGGTCTTGGGTTTGAATATACTCAAGATTAACACATACTAATAATTACTCTTAACGATAATAATAAATAATCTAGGCTTTGATTGATTAAGTATGGAAAAGGTATTTCTATGAGAGGATTATTGATATAATATATACTCACTAGGGGGCCAAGGTCTAGAGAGACTTTCAACATACTCTAGAATTGACTTTTATGGTTACACTTTCCCATATGTGTCCTAGGTTCCTATGTTGCATTTGACACATCTGATTTGTGCCTTGATTGTTTATACTTAATAACCTTTACCATTTATTACCATTTTATACAATGTACCATTTACAGTAGTTTTGTAGGTTTAACGTGTCAGGTGGTACTAATAATTTTACCATTGAGATTTGATGTTTATGTTTTTGTCATTGTATGATCCTTGTTATCGCTTCTATCTTCTTGTTAATTGCTTGGAGACTTTCATATTTATCATCATAAGATGTTATCACATGTATTCTATGATATATTATTGTGGGACATCCTTAAAGAGATGTATACATGTACATGTATTGTATCATGACTTGATTCATTATTAAATTGTCATCCCTATGACATGTGGGGTTGAAGATTTGTTGTTATATGTTTCATGATGTATCATTATATCTTATGGATTGTACTTTAGTTATGTAGATATGTTAAATGTAACTCGATTCCTTCTGTGCCATGTATATGTTATATTCTACTTATTGATATGAGTTCATTTCATAATGTATAATCAAAACATTAGGAATATTTAATTTGATTTTTAACATGAACTTGGGATATATCATGTGTTTAACTTATGGTCAAACTTGGCAGTTTAATTAATATATTAAAAGTAACTATGTCTTGGAACCCTTGGGTTGGTTGATTGAGTATTTGTGTACATGTTAGTGGTGTTGTATTAAATTGTGTTTGTAATTGATTTTGCATTTGTACAAGTGTAAAGTATGTTAAACATCTAAGAAAGAAAAATGTTACGTCAACTTAGTGCAAAAATGGGTTAATTTTTCATGAGTTTGAAGGTAAGGCATTCCATTAACAAGATCCATAAAAAAAATTGTCTCTAAAAGAGATCCCATTTAGGTATATGAAAGGTGATATAACACAAAGGAAAATGTTTATCATATACCCTCTTTTACTAGAATACCCACATGAGTAAGATTAATTCTAGTGGAGAGATAAGCATGATTTATCAATGCTTCATCCTTTAAAAGGAGATCATCAAGACATGTGTTAATGCTATCATCTTCATATTTTTGAATTTCTATACCTTAGAATGTCTATTTTGATATGAGGATATTTAGAAGGATAAGTTTTATAACAAAGGCTAAGCATCTATGTGTTTATTCATCATGAAAATATAATTAATTGAATATAATATAAATAGAATTTATTTTTCAACTGATAGGATTGTGACATAAACAACAGTAGTATACAATTTTTAAGTTAACCAACAAGATAATGTATATAAAATAATATATTCGTGAAAATAAATAATATAAATTTCAAATAAGATTGCAAAAATGATTCGAGTGCATAGAAATCAGGTCTAAAACTATTTTAAAGAATTTTGCAAAATGTAACACACATTAGGTTCACCAAAATAAATTGTGTGATATAATGCACACAAGTAGCCTACTAGCTCATAATATCTTTCCAAGACTTTTAGTCAATAATCTAGCTAGTGAATTTTTGAAACTAAAGTCCTTTCAATAGAAAAATGGAATATGAACCATAAATGTGATTATGCTTGAGTAAATGTACTCAAAGACAAAAAAGAAACTTGAGTTAGATTCCTTTCTTGCATAGACTACTATTTAAACAATAGAACTACAATGACTTAGAAGAGAACATACTCAAACAAAGGACCCAAAAAGTAGAATGTGAAATTGTAAGGAGATAGAATTTATACCACCACAAGGTTTATTGACCATTTTTTAAAAATACAGTAAATTCCTTATAATCATTTTTTAATGAGTAACCAAATGTCATATGATTTCTTGATATTGATCAATAGAAAATATAATATTTTTAAACTTGTATATACATAGTCTTATTAGATTTGGACAATTTTCAATCATAATTGATTGTTTCAATTAATTGAACCATAAATCTTAAATTTGATTACAATAAATACATTATTGAGTTACTATCTATAATTTAAAATTAAAGTTCAATTCTAATTTATTTTCTAGTTCATTTTGAAAATAGATTGAAATTCATTTGTATGATGTAATATACATCAATAGAATACATAGCCACCCCTAAATGTCATACACTAAATAAAAATGAAGATAGAGACAAAAGAAATCAAATTTGATTATTGAACACTTTTAATCTAAGAATCAGGCATTAGTATACAAGATTTATGTCTTAATAGATACATTTTCATTTTTACACAAACTCATTCTTAACTAAAAAAAAGATGACTAATACTAGATACCAAAGGGAAGTTCGATCCCATGCAATATCTACTCATTTCATCACAACACATTGAGAGTATCACATATTTGTTCAAAGTGTAGTGAGAAAAGTGAGAAAAGAATAATGTAATCAGTTGTATGTTGACAAATGCAACTCAATGACTAAGTACTTGCCTTCAATTATAAAAGTAATAATATATTAATTTTTAATAAATTTAATTGTAATTTAATATATTTATCATGTTTCATTAATAAAATTATATTTAATATATAATTACATATTTACTCTATATAATGATAATAAGAAATTCAAGATATACATATAAGTTTTTAATTTAGTATAAATATTTTTTAATATTTGATATCTAGAATTTATATAATACAAAATTATATAATTATGAATATAGTTCACTTCTTAAATTTAAAGCTTAAATATAATTTTTTGAAATATTATGAAAATTTTATTATCAATTTTATTTTAATGTAAAATATTAATTATACAATTAAGTACATGTATTTATTTAAAATTTTATTATAATTAAATCATATATTTATTTAATAAATTTAATTTAAATTATCATATATGTTCAAGAATTTTTTTTAATAAAAATATTTGTTAATACATAAGTCATATATAACAAAATGTACTATGTTAATATATTTATTATATATATAATTTTTACAAAATTTATTATTTATTAAAAACTTAATAAAAAATATCAATTACTGCAAATTTAAAATATTCAAATTTTTATTTGTCAAAACGATGTAATGTGAAAAGAATCTTAAACCTCTCCACGATAAGAGTTCAAATAATCTAGCCAAGCGACCTATGTTGTCAATATTATAAACTTAAAAATTTATCTCTTTCATGATATAAAACATAAAATGAATAAGAAATGAGAAAAATGTAAACTCTTAATTGTTGTTAGACACAATTTTAATCACCAATTAAATAGTGTTGTTCAAAAAGTGATACAATAATACTTACCTACAGACAAGCATAGTTACCAGAAATGAAACGGGAGCCCTTCGTTTCCTGTTTCAATGACAAAAACGAGTTTCCAATTAAGAAACGGCTGTTTCCAAATAATAATTTCAGTTTTTAATTATTTCACTGAATTTTTTTTTAAAATTGATTCTTCATCAATTTTGACTATACAAAAACTTACATACATTGACTAAAGTAACGAATACTTAACATTTATAGTTTTAAATTGCTATAGCTTAGGATTAGTTAACTATAGTTTCATTTATAAATTATTTTGCATATAGTTTTAACTTGTTATAGTGTAAATCAGTTAACTATATTTCATTTATATATAAAATTAGAATGTTTAAGTATGAGTTAATTATATAAATTTATAATATTTAAGCATGAGTTAACTAGCTAATAATTAAATTTTTAGATTTTATTAAAAGTAGTTAGTTATAAAATTAAGATTAAATAATTTATTTTCAATTTCAATATCTACTAAATTCATTGGACTTCTTACATGTCATATTTTATTTACATACTAATAACTTATGCTACGTGTGTTTCTTATGCACAACTTTTTATGTCGTTACGTTACGTTTCTCGTTTCTCTTTTCTGACAACACAGCAGACAAGTACTAATAATGCTGGATTGGAACTTTCATGATCCCTATCTTTTCACAAAATGGACGGCGATTTGGGAAATTTTCCATCTTCAAGTTGTTATTATAGTTTTCGTAGACATGTATTTCCATTTATCATACTCTAAGAAACTTGAAAATCATATTATATGGATAAAGAAAACAGAAGTAGTTGAAAACGACTGTGTAGATCTATAAACAGAGTGATATACTGTCATACAATATAAAATCTTAAGAAAATTGAGAAACAGATGAATGAAATGATAAACTATAAAAGCTCTACTTTTATTATTGCAGCTGTCATACAAGATAACTATACGGACTTTCCTGGGACTAGCAACCAACTAAATCAATAATCTACTAACATTATCATGGCTTAAAAGACCACGACTTCTCGTCCTCTATTACAATTTTATATCTGAAGGATTCCTCTTTCTTATCTCATACATATTCGATTATGATATCATATCATTATACATCCTGTGGCATGTGATATAAGAGTGTAATAGTTCCTTTATCAATTTTGATGAATGTCCTAATCGTGCTGTCCAGGTGGTCCTTTATCAATTTTAGGTGTTGGTGGCTTAGTGGAGTCTCCTTGCTCCAAAAGTCTGCAACACTTTAGCCCTCTCTCTCTCATACTGACAGCTATCTGCATTAAAAAATGTAAGTAAAACAAAATCATATTTAAATGCATGCTACCTTGAAAGAAGATCTAAATCACATAGAAGCAGGCACTCATTACTCATAAGAATGTTCAGGCTAGTTTTTAAGGATGCGGCTATTCTGTACAGTTGACTAAATTTCAAAAAATTAAAAATATATTGATTTTTTTTCTATCATTTGATCGTCATGATCTCTATATTTTGTGATCCAAAATAACAAAAATTTAAAAAAAAAATCACTATGGTTTCTTGAATCTGAAAAAAAACATGTTTGACTTTATTTTGTCTTCGGTGCCAATTTTAAATGGAGATTCAGATAAAGGGCATGGCAGTTTAATAGATGTAGAAAGTCCGCCAGTCTGCCAATACATCAGCCCAGTGAATTAGCTATTGTTTTTCTCCTCTTCATTACTTTCACAAAGTAAGCTATTCTATATGAAAGTACAAGTCTATAAGTCGAAATCTATTTAGCTAAAGAATCAAGAACTAAGGGGTATCTACAAATCTTTTTCAGCCATGATGAAATTATGGTCTTATATCCTAAAAGACTTGATTGGTAATATAATTATTAAAAATCATTCAAACATCACCAATAGACTAAACATTAGAAATCACAGCTGTTATTTCTGACCCGAAAATAGCAGCACTATTTATGGGTAGCTTGGACAGCTGTTCGTCCTTATCTATGAATAGCGGTTGTATTTATGGGTGGTTTGGATAGCTGTTTGTCCACTTGCCAAAAATTAGTAAATGGTTATTATTTACTAATTTTAGTGATTCCTTTTGGACACTTTGCAACCAATTCTATTATTGGCTGTCGAGTTGTCTTAATCTCAGCCGTTGGTTAGATTTAATCTCGGTCGTTGGTTTACCAACAGGAGTAGTATAGAAAGGGGTCATTGGGTCATTTGGATGAGAAGAAGCTTTGCGAAAAACGTTTGCAGTGTTAGCAAATAGTCTTGCAATGTTAGCAAGGGCGCAATGTTAGCGCAGGGATAGCAGTGAGGAATATCAGCGGGAGAAATTAGGAGGTTGTCGGAGTTTTGCCAGTGAGACACAAGGAATTTTGTATCTCTTGATTTGCTGAAGTTTAATATAATTCCTCATCTGTAGAACTGGTTTTCCCTTAAGGGTTTTTCCATGGACAATTTGTTCGAAAATATTGTGTTCATTGTGTTGCGCATTTCATTCCATAGTTTAAGTGAAGTTGCAGTTGTGTTATTTTTCGATATCAACTGAGAATTTGTTTTCAGTAGTTTAATAATCATTTGTGATAGGAGATTAATAATCAGTGACTGCAATAGTTGATTTTTCACATGGTATCAGAGCATTGTTAAGGGTAGAAGAGTTTTTCCCTAGGAAAGAAATTTTGATCTCTTTAGATTTATTATTGCTTTAAACCCTTGAGATGGCTTCAGCTGGTTTGAGAGATCAGGATAGATTAGATGGTGCCTCAAATTTTGGTGTCTGGAAGGCCAGAATTTCTTTATTGTTGGAAGAGAATGGTATCAAGGATTATGCTACTAGTGGTGTACCTGTACCAACGGATGCAACACAGCTTTCAGCATATAGGAAGGATGATGCCAAAGCGAGGAGGATTATCCTTGATGGTGTCAAGGATCATATTGTTCCACATATCTCGGAGCTAGATAAAACAAAGAAGATGTGGGACACCATTCTAAATCTATACCAGAATGCTACCACTAACAGGAAGTTGATTCTCAAAGAGAAGCTAAAGAATACCCGGATGAATCAGGGAGAAGACGTCACAAGTTACCTCACCAGGCTCAGACTTGTCAAGGATGAGTTAGCAGCTGTTGGAGATAGCCCTAGTGATGATGAGCTAGTGAGAATAGCCCTAAATGGGTTTACTAAACAATGGAGTGTCTTTGTTCAAGTTGTCAGTGGACGAGATACTTTACTGAGTTGGGATCGACTATGGACCGATTTCACTCAGGAGGAATTTAGACTAAGTCTTGTCAATGGGGCCAACAAGAGTTAGAAAAATGAGGTGGAACAAGAGAACGTTGCCCTAGCGGGTAAAGGGAAAGCAAAGAAGGGATCTAGCAAAGGATCAAATTCACAAAGTGAAAAGAAGAAGAAGGACCTTTCTAAGGTCAAGTGCTTTGGATGTCACGAGTTTGGCCACTATGTCAGTGATTGCCTAGAGAGGAAAAAGGGTAAGAAGTAGGTGGCAGCTTCAGCAAGTGCAGAAGAACTATCCAGCAGAATGGAAGATGAGTTTGCACTCATAGCTTGTATGGTTAGCTCAACCTCACAGTGTGTTTGGTATATAGATAGTGGGGCGTCATTTCATATGACAGGAGTTAGAGAGTACTTCTCTAGTTACAAGGAGGAGGACACCAACATCCAGATTTCTATGGGAAACTTGTCCAAACTCAACCCTGTTGGGAAAGGGACTGTTCAGTTTCAAAGGGAGAATGGAAAGATAATTCCTCTTCATGATGTGTTATATGTGCCGGGCTTAGGTATGAATTTGATTTCTGTATCTGTTCTTCAGGATAGGGGGTATAATGTACTCTTTAGAGGGACACATGTGTTGATTAAGCACAAGGATTGGAAATCACCCATAACTATTGGAGTTAGGAGTGGTCGCCTTTATAGATTGCAGTTTGATACTCGTAAGGCACTTATGAGCAACAATAATCCTAGAGATCTTGGAGAGCTATGGCATAGGAGGTTGGGCCATATTCATCATGGAGCACTTAGATTGCTTCGTGAGACCGTGACAGGTGTTCCAGAGGTGAGCACAGAGCATGACGATGTATGTAAGGGATGTGTGTTGGGAAAGTTTGCGAAATCATCTTTTCCAAGGAGTGACACCAGATCTAAGGGTGTTCTTAATCTAGTACATTCAGATGTTTGTGGACCAATGTCAACGAAATCTCTCAGAGGATATGAGTACTATGTTACTTTTATTGATGACTTCTCTAGAAAGACCTAGATATACTTCTTGAAGACTAAAGATGAGGTTTTCAGTCGATTCCAAGAGTTCAAGGCTCTTGTGGAGAACTCGACAAGAAAGAAGATAAAGGTTCTTCGGTCAGACAATGGAGGTGAGTACAAAGGAAATGTCTTCCAGGAGTTCTGCACCAGAGAAGGAATCAAGAGAGAATGGATTGTTCCTTACAGTCCACAGCAAAATGGAGTTGCTGAGAGGAAGAACCGTTCTATATCGGAGGCAGCAAGAGCTATGCTACATGACCAGGACATGCCCTGTTACTTATGGGCAGAGGCGTGTAATACAGTAGTCTACATTTAGAATAAAGTTCCACACAAGGTGCTAGGGAAGATGACACCAGAGGAGGCTTTCACAGGGAAGAAGCCAGATGTTAGTCACTTCAGGATATTCGGGAGTTTGGCATATTGTCATATTCCTGGAGATACACATACAAAGTTAGATCAGACTGCAGAGAGGGGGTACTTTGTTGGGTACAGTGAGACCTCAAAGGCATACAGGATTTTCATTCTGGGGACTAAAAGAGTTATTGTTAGACGGGATGTCAAGTTCATGGAGGACAAGGCATTCAAGAGATCCAGAGATTTGCCAGCAGATGATCAGAGTGAGCAGCCAATAGAAGCTCCAAGACCAAGTCAAGGGCATCAAAGCTCAAGTACAGTTACCAGTACGAGTGTAGACTCAGTTAGTGAAGATTCACAGAGTATGGAGCAACAGGTGCAACAGGAAATGCATCTGGAAGAATTAGAGATTGACATTTCATCCTCTATAGTTGGTAGCAGGAACCATGTGGTTCTAGATACACAAAGGGATACTCAGGAGTTTGTGGGAGCTCCTAGGAAGAGTACTAGATAGCGAAGACAACAAGCCAAGTTCAATGACTATGTGGCATTAGTTAGTTAGTTGGTAGATAGTGAGCCTTCTAGCTATCAGGAAGCTGCAGAACATCAGGTATGGCGAGATGCTATGGTTGAGGAATATTCTTCAATAATGCAGAATGATGTGTGGGAGGTAGTACCTAGACCAACAGATAGGGTTGTAGTTGGATCACGTTGGATCTATAAGATAAAGCACGGTGCAGATGGTAGCATCGAGAAATACAAGGCTAGGTTTGTGGCAAAGGGGTTCTCTTAGAAGGAGGGAATAGACTACGAGGAGACATTTGCTCCAGTTGCCAGGTATACTTCTATACGAGCTGTAATCTCACTTGCAGCACAGATGGGATGGCAGATCCATCAAATGGATGTCAAGACGGCATTCCTCAATGGTGAGTTGAAGGAGGAGGTATACATAGAACAACTAGAAAACTTTGTAGCACACAGTAAAGAGACCCACGTGTGCAGATTGAAGAAAGCATTGTACGGACTCAAGCAGGCTCCTAGAGCGCGGTATGAGTGCATTGATACATACTTGTAGAAAATGGGCTTTGTGAAGAGTGAAGCAGATGCTGACCTCTACTACTTGATGGTTAGGGGTGAGATTCTCATTCTTGTTCTTTATGTGGATGACCTATTTCTTACAAGTTCACTAGGGCTCATAGTGGATTGCAAGAGGAACCTTGCAGAAGAGTTCGAGATGAAGGATTTAGGACTTATGCACTACTTTCTTGGCATGGAAGTGTGGCAGACAGATGGGGAGATTTTCCTTGGTCAAGGGAAATATTGCATTGAAATCTTGAAGAAATTCGAGATGGAGGATTGCAAAGCCATGTCTACACCCATGATCACGAATTGGAGGAAGGTAGATACATCTAAGGAGAAAGATGTAGATCCCACTTTATATAGACAGTTGATTGGTTTGCTTATGTATTTGGTCAACACTAGACCAGATATAGCATTTGCAGTAAACTCTCTTAGTCAGTTCATGGTTGAACCAAAGAGAATGCATTGGATAGCAGCTAAGCATGTGCTATGTTACTTGTGTGGTACAGTCGAGTATGGGATCAGATATGTTCGAGGTGAAGGTATCAGGTTGATAGGCTATACTAACGCAGATTGGGCAGGAAGTACAACAGACAAAAGGAGCACTTCAGGGTGTTGTTTCAGCTTGGGATCAGGAGTTGTATCTTGGTTCAGTAGGAAGCAGAAGTCTGTGGCTCTAAGTTCAGCAGAAGCAGAATACATAGCAGCTAGCATGGCGACATGTGAAGCTATATGGCTTCGGAAGTTGTTAGTAGCCTTGTTTGGTCAGAAGGTTGAGACTACTGTGATAACTTGTGACAATCAGAGTTGCATCAACTTGTCTGAAAATCCAGTGTTTCATGATAGGTCTAAACATATAGATATCAGATATCACTTCATCAGAGATTGTGTACAAAGGAGAGTTGTTCGACTACAATACATACCTACAGATGAGTAGGTAGCAGACATTCTGACAAAGGCTTTGGGAAAGGCCAAATTTATCTTCTTCAGAGATAAGATGGGTGTCATGCAGAACAACTTCCTCGCTAAGAGGGAGAGTTAATTATTGTTAGTTGGACAGCTGTTATTTCTGACTCGAAAATAGCAGCACTATTTATGGGCGGCTTGGACAGCTGTTCATCCTTATCTATGAATAGCGGTTGTATTTATGGGTGGTTTGGACAGCTGTTTGTCCACTTGCCAAAAATTAGTAAATGGTTATTATTTACTAATTTTAGTGATTCCTTTTGGACACTTTGCAACCAATTCTATTATTGGCTGTCGAGTTGTCTTAATCTCAGCCGTTGGTTAGATTTAATCTCGGTCGTTGGTTTACCAACAGGAGTAGTATAGAAAGGGGTCATTGGGTCATTTGGATGAGAAGAAGCTTTGGGAAAAACGTTTGCAGTGTTAGCAAACAGTCTTGCAGTGTTAGCGCAGGGATAGCAGTGAGGAATATCAGCGGGAGAAATTAGGAGGTTGTCGGAGTTCTGCCAGTGAGAGACAAGGAATTTTTTATTTCTTGATTTGCTGAAGTTTAATATAATTCCTCATCTGTAGAACTGGTTTTCCCTTAGGGGTTTTTCCAGGGACAATTTGTCCGAAAATATTGTGTTCATTGTGTTGCGCATTTCTTTCCATAGTTTAAGTGAAGTTGCAGTTGTGTTATTTTTCGATATTAGCTGAGAATTTGTTTTCAGCAGTTTAATAATCATTTGTGATAGGAGATTAATAATCAGTGACTGCAATAGTTGATTTTTCACAGAGATAGCGACCAAAAATTAAAGTGTAAGATTAAAATTTAATAAATGTTGCAGGAGCATCGTGGGTTATTCTTGGAATGACTGCTGTAGGTTGTAAACTTTTTTTTTGAAATTTTTTTAAAAATTATATTAAAAACTGGTACAAATAAGGCTTCTGGAAAAAGAATAGTAAAGAAAAATTCCGTTCAAAGAGAAAATTTAGCAGGCATTTAACATCTGATATTTGACAATCAGAAGAGAAGACCCTCGGAACTACAACCTAACCAAAAAAAACCCTTAAAATATGATCAAATAATGATCCATTAATAACCCCCAAACTAAAAACCCACACCTAGAAGCTAACCCATAAAATCAAGATGCCAAGAGAGATTAGATAAAGTGTGCATTTATATGCAGGTTGTAATTGTCATTTGCATTTATAAACAAATGAAACCCAGGTTGTGCATTTATAAACGAATGAGACCCAGTTTGTTGAATGGAGTATGCATGTATGGGAATGAAGAACAAAGGAAAATGACACAAAGAAACTAATTCTGCAGGAGAGGATTGAAGTTTCTATGGAAATTTTGAGAAGCAATAGACTGATAGGTCATGTCATGCAATTTGGTTTTAAAATTTGAATAAATGAAATAATTTTGTTGTTCTGCAATTTATTATGTGTATCTTTGTGCATATTATGCGCTTTGAGTTTGGATCAGAGTAGAGTGTTTTATTTTCCCTATGCACCATTTTCACAAAGTAATATAGTTATTTAATATGAAAGCATAAGTCTATAAGTTGAAACCTATGCAACTAGAGTTTCTGGCATATCTAAAGATACTGGTTTCAGTCATTATTAAAAACAATTGATTCTAATACAATCATTAGATGTCATTTAAACTTCACCAATAGACTAAAGATTCATTAAGCTTGTCCTATTTCTTAAGAACAATAACCAAAATAAAAAAATACAAAGACCAACCTGTTTAGAATGCTTTCCATCACCTCCTGCTTCATATTTTTCTACATTGAAAGTGCCACCAGGAGAATGAACAACTGTTTCTGAAGCACCATGGCCTGAGCGAACAACTGGAACATATTGATTGATATCAGTGCCTTGATCAACGACTGATTGAGTTTGTGAATATATGCCACGCATGAATGCTCCTTCAGCAGCGGATATTAACAGAAAACATATAAATACGACAAACCATCTTCCCTTTGCTACATTTCCGGCCAAAAGGATATATTGCCTCCTCCATATCCACACTATCCACACCAGGGAATGTGATTTACTACCTTGTTTTTCCCCTCTCTGTCCCTGTTTTCTATTTATAGAATGCAATCCAGGCAACGTCTATGCAGTACCTCGAATGTTCCATTTATTTTAAATATTAAAAAACTGAAAATTAAAAAGTAATCATTTAATGATTGGATCATTGTGGGCAGTGCATATACAGTGGACTCTAATAAGACGAAATAAATACAAATCAAGGCAAAACAAAAAGAAATCAAGCTTATTATCACAATTTGAATGAGGCGTAGGAAAATATCCAGGAACAGGAATGTAGGGAACTGCAAGGAACTTCCCATCAACGGATTTCATTCTGCTTTTTGGTTTTTTAAAGAGTTTTATATCATTCGTGACTCTCGGTCTTTTCGTTTGTCTTAGAATAGTAATGTTCAGCATGTGGACAATTTGTAAAACGACGACATGTTACGTTAATGTGGGCCAGCATGATGCATAACGACGTCGTGTGGTTTGAGAGATCTGTTCCTTGTGTTGTGAACGTATCGAGGACATGAGGATAAGTTTACAAACACCACTTTCTCTTTGGGTTCGTGGAAAGAAGTGTGTAAATGCATGACTGTGATGAAATATAGGAGGGTTGGCACAAGAAGTTAATGCAACGTTACGGACAAGTAACGATAGCCCTCCTTCTCGGTAGTGGCTATAGCCCAATTTATTTGGGAGATGTCTATATAGTATCAAATAGAGTGAGAGGCATCAAATAGTCAATGATAAGGTGAAGTATTCATATTTAATAATTAGTACTTGCACTCATGAGAGGTGCAAGGAAGTAGTCTAGAAGGGAGCCACCAAATAGTCAATGACAAGATCACTTATTTATATTTAATAACTAGTAAGGAAGTAGTTATAAGGGAGGCACCAAATAGTCAATAATAAGATTAATTATTTATATCTAATAACTAGTACAAGTAGCTTATAAGGGAGGCATCAAATAGTCAATAACAAGATTAATTATTTATATTTAATTACTCTTAAGGCATTTTCTTATATGAAAGTAAGGAGCTATGTTTTCAATCCAATGGTTGACAATATCAGTGAGAGAATGACTAACATCAAAGCAATCCGATGTGTTGATTGTTTGATCCCTTTACACATCAGCTCATTATTTCTACTTTATGCGCATTTTTAATTGTTGTCTTTAATGCACTACTACTACTCCATCACAAGTTGGAGAAATTAATTGTTACAAGAAAAATACTTTGTCTTATTAAACATGATTCTAGTAAATTATTGCCTCTTTGGTTGCAGGTATAGGAATTGAGAATAGGAATGGCTATTCCAATAACAACTATATTGTGGAATGGACATAAGCTCATTTTAGGGGCAAAATGGTAATATTTATTCCTATTCTCTATTCCAATTGGCACACCAAATAGAAAATAGGAAATATATTCCTAATTTCCTATTCCTATTAAAAAATAAAAGGTTTGTAAAGATGCAAAAACCACCCAATGAGGTCAAGAAAGGAACACAGTCTGGTGAATTTCCAAGAAATATCCATGTTGTGTCTAGAATGTGTCGTTGTGATCACAAGCTCTTCTTGAAGTAAATGTTTGGTAGGGAAGGATCCAATTTTCTCCATCCATTTACTAAAAGCATTATCTTTGTTTCATTGTATGTGAATTCCATGTAGTGGAAGTTGATTTTTGGTGAGGATAAGGCTTTTGGATTTTCCTTCACCAGAGGAACCATCTACACTTCTAATTTTCCTTCCCATCCATTTTCGATACATCATTGGACTTTGAAACTCATTTTTGAGATATAATTCTCCAATGCTTGAGTACCCAAAAAGTGAGCAAGTGCAACATGCATGCATAGATGTTGCTCTCCTTTTTTTTCCATGGATTCATCTCCAAAAAATTTCATGAAATATTTGGGCCATGAAAAATCAACCAATTTATCCTTGTTTGATAGAACAAATGATTTTCATTGAGGTCATAGAATACTACAGTCGGGTGCCTAATTAATGATGACATAAAAATATCATTCGATTTCTTAACCCACTCATTGAAAGATTGATCAAAGCATGCGAAGGAATTCTATTGTCTCATCGATCACAAGGAACCCTAGTTTTCCTAGGGAATTTTAAGGGAGTATTGGCACTTCCAAAGATTTGAAGAGAGTATATGAATTAATCCCAAAAAATTCAATACAGTAATAGAAGGGAGCAAGGTAGGGGAAGACAATAGAATCTAAAATAGGGCAAGAAAAATAGAGAAGACCAAAAAAAAGATTTTTTAACACCAATAATTTACACATTAAAAATGAATCTTTTATTCATTTCATTCAATACATATTCCCTTTGTTATGAGGGCTTATACAATGGCTATCACACTTTCTATTGTGCAACATAATGATTACATGAATATTCTTCTTCTTTTATAGAGTCCAAAAACTTTGTAGACTTCTTCATACTCTCAGATTAATTTCTAAAATAAGTTGAATAAATAGAAACTGAACTCCCAAACTTGTAGAGTATGCATGATCAAATTATTTGACATTGAGTGTTCAAGCAGTGAACCCTAGTTAAAGGACATAGGTTTTATTAGGAATAACTAAAGTGCATGATTAAATAAATAAACTACAACAAACTAAATCTAGTTGTTGTTAATTTGGAAACAAAGTGATTCTTGGTGGAACTGTGAGTTGAGTAACAACTCCCTACATACTCCCCCTTGATGTCGAGATTCACAGTTCAATCTCTAGGCATTCAAACTTGACCCATGCAACTCATAATGTGAATTATCATCACTAGACTTTGATAGAATCACATAACACTTCTAATAGAAGTCAACAAATAGCTTATTAATTTCTCTCTTTCATGAGAGATCACAAGGCTCAGTTTTCCCCTCCTTTCTCTAACATAGAGAAGACTCATGCACATCCATGTGCCTATTTGAAAAAGTAATCATCAACTACTTCACTCAAACATCTGGACCTTGATCCACCACTCTCTTTTGACATGTGAGTTCTGAGATTTGTACAAACTTATCAACATCCTTGTTACATTTTTCCAATAGGATCAATTGAGCAATCCATAATTCACATACATACAACCTTTCATAGATTTTCCATCACAATCTCTATTCTAAATATCTTTTCATTGTGAATCTTCAACCCACATAATTTACAAGGGTGAAGATCCATCATTTATCCTTAGAATGTCCTTCCCAATGGAAATAAGAATAATGTACTCGTTCAACTTGTTTCTTAGAACTTGTCATACTAGCAACATTTGATTTATCACTAGCAATATCAAATCTCTCTCTCTCTCTCTCTCTCTCTCTCTCTCTCTCTCACACACACACACACACACACACACACACACACACACACACACACACACACACACACACACACACCAAATCCTAGGCCTTCAAATTTTGGCCTCCAAACAGGCTAGATGGGCACCTTCATTCCTTTCCCATGGTTTCCGAATTTGCTTCCTTTGAAATCCATTTTCAACATAATCTTTAAACTAATATTACATTTAACACAACTTTTATTTTCATCATGACGAAATCCATCCATACATGTAGACATATGCTAACCTTCATCTTTGCACTCTTTCCTTGAAGAAACTTTGACTACATCATCAATACTAAATGGGCAAAAATAATCTATATCACATGCAACTTCACAAATTAATGACTTTGATTCCAAGATCTCCATATCCTTTTTCTAAAATATTTATTTTTCTAAAATCTTTACCTTCTTACCCAAACTTTCATTCTCTTCCTTGACTTTATGAAACAATTTCAAAGTATTCTTCGATTCAACAGTTTCCCTGTTATCCTTTTCCAATTCCATTTCAAGATTCTCTATTCGACATAAATATTCATACCTCTTCTTTCCTAACCTTTGCAAGTTCTCTAACAATTTTGAATTATACTTCTCTAATTTTCTCAATTCATCATTCAATTTTTTTTTTTTCACAAATTAGAATTTCATTTTCTTTCTTTACCTTTCTTTCCTATCTTCCCCATTGAAACAAATAAGAAATCTTCCACAAATTAATTAGCTTTGCTGACTAGCTCTAATGATCAACTACCCTAGACTCTTGTCTTTGACAGGTCCAAGTATATATGCTATGATTCAATGGCAACAAACTCTTTGCATGAAAAAAATCTCCTTGAATTTCAATAAATCTTCAATCTTCCATTAAGAAATAAAAAGTATTGATAGTATTTTCATCACAATCTTCTCTTTTCCTTCGACCAATTTGCAAGCATCACATAGAATCTCCTTTCATACTCAAATCTTATTCAAAAATTCTAGCCTAGATAATCTTGCAGAAACTCTTTACACCACACAATCTTCATCCACTTTAATAATATCATGTTTAGGATCATTCCATACACCTTTGGTACCAATTGTAGAATCTAAAACATGTGAAAAATAAATAAAAGAGGGAAATAATAGAGTATAATAGAGCTTGCAAGAATATAAAAGATAGCATGGAAGAGTATGAATAAAAAATGTTGTGTTTGTGTAAAAAAATTGTAGTGCTCTATATACTTTGTTATTTCCCTCTTTTATTTAGCTACTGCATGTTTTAAATTCTATAAAAATTGCATGTCAATAATATCAGCCAATTTTTTGAAATTTGCATCATAGAAAATTAAAAGATTCCATCTCTATAGGACCAGGGAATATGGTGGATTTGGGAAATTATCATTGATTGAAGCAGTCTAAACATACGAGGCACATGGAAGAGCATTAAATATGCTATCCCTAAGTGGTCACAAAGTTCATCTAAGCTTGAGCAAGCTTATATTCTTGGTGCAATTTGTAGGTCTTGGTTAATCTTGGTTAATTTTCTCCAGTAATTGGTGCTGTCATGGTTAAGGTTGATGGTGTGCACCATGCCATCATTGTCAAAGCAATGATGCCCAACTAGGAGCTCAAATAGTGGATTTATTATTTCTTATATACACACCTACCAATAGTTTAGGAATCTTTTCGATGATTATTAAAAATATTTGATATTGAAAGGATATATAATTAGTGTTATTAAATTATTTCTCATCAAAATATCTTTGTTGTGTTAGGAAAGATGTTTTATTTGATTTAATAAAAATATTTCTCATTGATCTTCATTTTTGAAATTAAAAGATAATAAAAATGGGGGCTGACCTAGAAGAAAAAAATGTTATAGAACAACTACAAGTCAGAAGAAACTAAACTTAGACAACCCTTCTTTTCAATTCCAAAAATTCTCGTGTTAAAATATCCCAAGATCTAGCAAGCAAAGTATAGACAATATGTAGCATTAGATATACAAAAACCATAATATTTGAGAGTCAACAGCATCAACATGAACAATTTCCATAAGGGTCAAGTGCTAAATTAGTTAACATAAGAAAAACTAAAACTTAAGACATAATGAGAACTAATTCTCCTAATTCTTCTCATTTCCCTCCAGTTTATCCAATAATAGTTGGAGCCAATCATTCATTCGCAACCTATAGAGTGAGCTTGCAGTGTCCACTCTCACCATTGAGGTGAGACCTTCTTTCTCCACATGCAAATGGTGGAGGGTAGAAGCAATTGAATGCATCACCCTAGCCATAAACCTGGTAACCTAATCAAACCTCTAGTCTAAGATCTTCTACCTCTCTTCCAAATTTTTAAGGTTCCTATTTATCATCACCAACCCTTCAATTTTTTCCTAATTGTTAGTAGGAAGCAACCATGGGTGTTATCTTCATGTTCACCTTTTTCAATTAACAATGGGGGGAGGTGAGAGTTTCACTAGGCTCACCCCTCATTTTCTCAAGGGTTTTTTTCTTATAGGTATCAGAGACATGGGAGGGGAGGGGGCTCAAATGACTACTGCTTGCACCCTTTCTCTCTCTAATTGTATCCTCCTGCTCATCTATAACATATATTCTTTGGGAACTCTTACTCTTCTATTTTTTCTAAGGGTGTTTTTCTTTACCACTTCCCATAGAGTTAGAGCTAGCGGGCTCTCATGTTTGGACCCACGGTCCACCTTTACCCATTTTTTTCTTATTTCATAGGGATCTTTGACTATCTCTCTCCATTTCCACATCTAAGTCCATAATCTAGATGTTTTTCTCCATTTTAATTTGCTTCATAATATGGTGTGAAGTGGGTTTCAAAGTTTTGGTTTTCTACAGTGTAGTTTCTGTCCTTTATCTCCTCCAAAATAATGGCATCCTTGTTAAGGGATAGAGGAATATGCATAATCATGTCCATTAGTAGCTTTAGCATGTGGCACAAGCCAATCAAATTCACCCATTCATTGTTGACCCTGTAGTCTCTCACTCTACAACCAAATCTTTCCATACATAAGTTTACCCATCTATTATATAGCTCAATGTTCCATAAGGACCCTTGTCTTAGCTAGTCATCATGCTAGAAATTTATATCTTCACCATTGTCAAGTTTCCACTTTGTTTTCTTAGTGGCTATACCCTTAGTCCTCAGAATGCCATTCTAGATGTTGGATCCCCTTGAATCATAGTCCCTACTAAGGAACTGTTTGAAATTAATATTAGCTGCATAGTTGTCCTTCAAAATATCCCTCCATGCCCCTATTGAACTACTTCAGGTTCCTAATCCACACCACCCCCCCACCCTTTCTTTTTAGGTCTACAAATAGTCTCCCAATCCACCATTAGGTACTTCTTATTTCCTTCAGCACTAACCCACAAAAAATTCTTTTGAATGGACTCGAAACTATTAGCCACTTTGGTAGGTATAGAGAAAAGGCTTAAAGCATAAATTGGCAAATTCTGTAAAGTAGATTTAATCAAAAACACTTAAACAACCTAACTCAAGGTAATGCCTTTCTAGCCTACCAAATTTCTATTGAATCCATCAATGAGATTGTTCCAAGAGAGATCAAGAGGTTTGGTTCCTAGAGGAAGCCCGAAATATGTAGAAGACAAAGATCTAATATCACAACCCAAAATGTCAACAATTCTCTTCTATTTGTCCATAGGGGTGTTAATAAAGAAGTGCAAGCTCTTGCTCTAGTTAATGAGTTGACTATTGACATTGGAATAAGTATTGAGAATTATCTTCACATTTATATCTTCTTTTACTAAAGCCTCTCCCCCTAAAATGGTGTCATCCATGAATTGTTGATGAGAGAAAATTAGGGGACCGAAAGAAGATTTTAACCCAACAATTTCTCCTCTGCTACTTTTGTCATGAATAAGTCTTCCCAAGAATTTTGCTAGAATAATGAAGAGGATCAGTGAAAGAGGATCACCTTGTCTAAAACCCTTAGAAGATTTAAAGAAATCAGAGGGAGTACCATTAACCATCACCACAAAAGTGAGGGTGGAGATATATTGAGATATAATCTTTCTAGTTTTATCATGGAAATGAAAAGCTTCTAGAACTTTATCCAGTAACATCTAGTCCACACTGTCATGTGCCTTAGATAAATTAAGTTTGATAAAAAATCCTTCCTTTTTACCTTCATCTAAGGAATGGATCACCTCATGCATGACAATGGTAGAATCGAGGATTTGTCTACTAGGGACAACTCCTGATTGCTGAGTTGCAATAATCTACAACAATATTTTGATAATTCTATTAGTTAAAACCTTTGGAAAAATATTGTAAAAAGAGTTGCAAAGACTTATAGGCCTAAAATTTTGAAAAGAATCCAGACCTGTGACTTTAGGAATAAAAACTAGAAAAGTAACATTGATCTCTTTGAGAAACTCCTAGCTCCAAAAAATTCTTGAACAACTTTAACAAGGTCATCTTTTATAACTTCACAATACATTTGGAAGAAAAAAGTAGGGAAACCATCTGGGCCATGAGCTTTTTCAACTAGCAGAGTGTAAACAACCTCCTTGATTTCTTCAAATTCTAGAATAGCCACTAGATCCTTATTACGACTACCAGTTATTACACTAGGGATGGTCATGAGAATTTTCACCTAGTCCTCATCTCCCAAGTTTAGCTCTTTGGATAGAATAGAAGAGAAATACTTAGTTTCTTCCTTAGCAATCTTTTTTTCTTCCCCTATAGTATTTATTCCCTATAGTATGAAAGAATATAAAGTTTTTCTTCCCTTCCTTTAACCACACTGATCTTTACCTCTACCTCCAAAATATTTCTTCTTTTCCCACAATGTTGTGTAAGTCAGTCAAAATAGTCTTTTCAGCATTCAACCTACTTTCATCATAACCCATATTCTGTATCTTTTCTGCACCTCTACAAGTTCTACCAAAATCCTTTCTTTTGATTGAATGATGTTCCCGAAGTCCATTTTGTTCCACTTTTTTATGACCATTTTAATGTTTTTGAGTTTTTAGCCACCTTATACATAGCTATGCCATCCACATAAATACCCCACCACTCCCTAATTTTTTCAAAGAGAGCTGAGTGTGGAAACCATATCTTCTCAAGTCTGAATGGGAAAGCCTTTTGCTATTGATAGTTTCTAAGGTTAGACAAATAGGAGAGTGATTCGAGCATAGTCTCACCATAGAAGAAAGTTTGCATTGCTAATGGTTCATCCAATCCAAAGTGATTAGGGCTCTATCTAGCCTAACCTAAATACAATCCATCCCAACTCTCCTATTAGACTAGGTATATTTTCCACCTCCTAACTTGACATCCAAAAGGGTCAAGTCTTTGATCAAATCTGCTAGTTGTCTTCTTTTTAGGTCCAGTGGGAGCTTGCCTAATTTCTTAGTGGCCATAAGAGGGGTATTCAAATCTCCCATAATAATTCCCTTAGGATCTCCCAACTTGGGCATCAAATTACGAATTTTATTCCAATAGAGTATTCTACCATTCTTAGTATTTGGGGTATAGATATTCATAATGGACCAAATTTCCTGATCCTTGAGATTTTTGAATTGAATAAGAAAAATATTACCTTCATCAAAAATTAGCTTGTCCTTCCATATCATTGGAAAACCTCCTGAAGCACCCTAAGAATTGGTAGTCATAGTCTTCATCCCTTTATTGAAAATAATGCTTCTAACTTTCTCCTTTTTCATTTTTGTTTCTTGAATCAAAAATATTTCTTGCCTATTATAACTTATCATATTCCTAAAAATTTCCTACTTATGGATTCTATTGAGTCCACAAGTGTTCCAAGATATGACTTTCATAATTTATTTTGGGAACATGTTTCCTGGATGGTTTTCTGGGTTCCATTTACTATATTTTTCCTTATTTCCTCCTTTTTTATTTGATTCTTACTCTTCATGTCTTGAGTGCTAGATTCACTTCTTGTGTTAGCTTTAACTCTAATCCTCATAGTGGTAGGAGAGATTGGTGATGGGTTGCTATTTGTTTTTCTTTGTCTTTTCCTTAAATATTATCTAAGGTCCCGCATTGCCATCTTTGTAGCTATCGAAGAGAGCCTCCATTCTTGAAATTTTTCCTAGAGTAGAGGTAGATACCATCTCTAAAATTCTATTAATTTTTATGGGAGACACCCAAGTTCTTCTTCTTAAATTCAATTCCTAAGATTGAGAAGGGCCCTGCACCTCTAGAGTCACCCCATTCTCCTGGGTGTCTGGAATGAAGGAGTCCTCATTGATTTCCTCCACTATGATCTCATCATCCTCAAGATTTTCCCTACCTCCTTTTTCTACCTCCCCAACTATAGAAGCTATGATATTAGGGTTGCCCTAAAAATCTTCCTTTCCACTATTACCTTTTTCCATCTAGGCCTTTTGTTGCTCCTCATCCTCATTTATTTTCTTTCCTTCTGAGCTCTAGTGATCAGGAAGGTTCACCATTTTTTCATTCATTCCATTGGAAGCTTTCTCCTTCCATACCTTCCTAGTACAGATCTCAACTTGATTTGACAATTTTTGCTGATTTTGGGTCTCTTTTCTTTTTCCTTGTTTTTTTGAGCCTGCAAAGTTTTTCCTTCTCTATGAAAATAGGGCATATTTTGTCCTTATGTCCTACCTTTCTGAAATGGAAGCAGGCAAAAGAAACATTTTCATAATCTATCTGTAGCACACACCTCCCCAATCTTGATTAGAGTTCAATAACTTCTATCGTATCCTTACTGTCAACCACCCCTATGCATATTCTACCATAAGTGAGTCTTTTCTTGGCTACTGTAACTAGATCAATATATAACAACCCCCCAAAAGAGATAGAAATGCCATAAGAAAACATCTCCATTCCTGTATTCTAGGGGAAGTTTTTGAAGCCTCATCCAGATCAGGGCTTGGGTCAAGAAATCATTCCTAAGGTTAAGGTTAGAGGTCCATTTCTAAAGAACAAGAGTGGATTTCCCCATTGACCAATTTCCCACATAGAAAATCTTTGAGTAGTCCTCAATGTAGAAAAACTCAAAAGACATAAACCCTTTGGCCATAGCCATAAATTCAACCTGTCCTTTCAGATCCCACTTGTTCCTAGCAAAGATTATAATCAAATCTATGTTTGGCCTAGGACCTATGAACTTGCCAACAAGAGTTGCAACCATAGTCAGAATATTATGATCAATACGCTTAGAATTTACTTCTAAGGAAAAAGTCCCTTTTTTTTTGTTTGACGTGTCTTTAATCTTGGGGAAAGAGGAATTACCTGATGGTTGGACTCTAAACAAATTAGTCCATCATCCCAAAGAACCTAGGGATCCTCTGGATGCACTTGGTTTTGGAGCCTTACCCTCTTTTTTGCCTAGATCTAGCTACAAGGCCTATGGGTCTCCAACTTCTATCGCATCTCCATTTCATTCTTCCTTGCCCTGGTCTAGGCCCACAGTTTGATCATCTTGTCCCTTCTCTATGGGTTTCCTACTCAAAACCACATTCAAAAATTTGCTTCATCCCTCTTCTTCGCTCTTCATTGTGCTCATTCCTAGCTTTTCAATGTTTTTGTGACTTTATTTTTTAGATATTTTTTTGACAAATCAAGGAAGGCTCTATAAGTGATTCAATGAAAGGGATGACATTTTTCATAGAGCTTTCCAGTGTTGGTGGGACATGCTTGTGCATGGTCATTAAATAAAAGTTCTCTTATTTCATTGGTAGTTACACCGACTATATTTTAGGGGTGAGTTGCTCTTATTTGACATTGTTTATATGTTTCTATGAGAATTTTAGGGATTTTTGAAGAGTGATAGTGTCAAACTATACATCATAATGGTTAGCTGAATCAACTGTAGATGACAAGTCTATGTGATATCAATGGATTTATCCATTAACTATTACTATTGTTTCAAACAATAGTTAACTTTACAAAGAGTAGATTTTCTAAATATATATGTGTTTGTACATGTTTTCCATAAAAGAAAAAAAGCACTATAGGATTTTAAATAATTTTTGAAAAAGTTGTTCTGATATATGATTACATGCCAAAATATTGAGCTATAAGAGCTTCCCCAAATGCAAGAGAAATATATTTGGTAATTTTCTATTAGAATAGAAGTCCATCTATCTGAGGACTAGAGAAAAATATCTCATAACAAGTAATAATTAAGGTATGTTGTTTGGATAGGTGATGATTAAAGTTTAATTGTTTTACATGTAGGTGCAAGGTGAATGACCTTGTCAGCCTATGGAAATAATTGTTTGATGATAATATCGATGAAAAATATATTAGCGTAATTTTTTTTCACATTTTATATATGTTGGTGTTGCTTTAGTTGTTCAGAGGTGTGATGAGTGGTGTTTTCATCTTTGTGCATGCTATTTTTGTATGGTATATGTGGTAGTGTTCTTATTCTATTAAAATTTACAAGTGGGAAGATTTACTTCTGAGAGGGGGGTGTGAATCAGAAGTAACTAACTTTAACCTTTTCAAAACCTTTTAACTAATATCATTCACATGCATCTAATTCATCTAATAAACATAAATGTAAAGACATGCATAAAAATAGATAACACAAGAATTTGGTAACCCAGAAACCCTCCAAAATGAGAAGGTAAAATTAGGGTGGGGATGACACCCACAAAGTATCACTGCAACAATATATAACTCTTCAAGGTTACAAAGTTTGACCACTTCTAATGGTCTACCCTGTCAAAGACCTATCCTGTTAAAGACTTTACACCCTATTAAAAGAGACCTGGTTAAAGGATTTAAAAACACTCACTTGGAATGTTACCTTGTTTAAAGGATTTAGCACCTTGTTTAAAGGCTTACAACATGGCTATTAAACCAACCTATAATCATAGGATTTTCATTCCTAATACAATGGCTAGAGAATATTAGAAAGTCTTAACCTAATGACTTTCAATCCTTAATTGATGACTCTCGATCCTCATTCTACTCTATCTATTCTAATCCTTGCTTGATCTTATATGTCTCTCTTTGCAACTCTGATACTCTATTCTGGATCAACTAAATTCTGCAGTGTTGTTCTATTCTTTCTAAGTCTTTACACACCCCTCTAAAATTTTATATAATTCACCCATACACTTCTCACATTCATGTATAAAATGGGGTTTCTTCTTCCTTTAAAGGCTTCGAAGACTTAGGGTTAGGTATGAATCTATGATCAATATTCATTCTTCATTCCCCATTCAATTCTTTCACTTTTCCTATTGGTTACATGGTTTCTCCATTTTTTGGATTGGTTGCATACTAATTACATAGGTAATCCAAAACATTTGATCTTATCCTCAAGATCCTTCAAGATTCATCCTAAGTCGGCTCACAAAATGGTTTACATCTAAGTTTGTGAAGGAAAAAACTCATATGTTGATTCTATGTTACCCGACACTTACTAATTGCTAATGCTTGACACATATAGGAATTCTATCTTACTCATTTCCTATGTCAATTTTGTTTCACTTGGCATCTATACTTTGCTCGACACTTAGAGTGACTCAACATCACTTATCACTCAACACTTAAACTTTTCTCGACACTTGAAGTTCACTCGGCACCTATTGAGTCTTTGAATCGACACACACTATAGCTTGGCATGTGTATTATAGTCAGCATGAAATGTCCCCTTTTCTGATTTGATATGGTATTTCACACCTCTAATCAGATTTTCAAAATCAAACAACTGCTATCACAAAGATCCACCAAATTTCTCAAGAAACCCCAAATCGGGTATGCCAAAAATAGTGCCAAAAAGCTTCACAGCTTCACCTGTTATTAATAAATCTGAAAGTGGAAATTTTTACAGAAAGTTCAGCAGCATAACAGCCTAAAAAATGATGTTTCCAGATCTATATAGCCTTTACACAACAGCTCAGAAATGTAGGACAAAAACTATGCTCATCGAGCTCCCGAAATTAACACACAAAATGCCCGGAAACACCACAAAAACACTAATAAACTATCTCAGAAATTTAATCACGTCCCAATACATATATTCAGCTCTATTTTAATAGCTTAAAGTCTGAAATACAGCAGCAACCAAAACTGATATGAAATGCTCAACTGAAAACACCAAACTCATGCAAAAAAACACACCCAAAAACCCACAAATCTACACTGTTCAGCACAAAGGCAAACTCTGTATGAGCATGCACATGGAATGGCTTCAAACTCCCATCCTTAGCCTTCCTATAAACTTGCAAACTCCCATTCTTGGGTCTCCCTAGAAACCTGCAAACTCCCATTCTTGGGTCTCCCTAGAAACCTGCAAACTCCCATTCTTGGGTCTCCTTCTCCACAGGTTTTGCAGCCTCTGAAGAATAACAAGGAATGAGCGAAAATCAAGTCGGGAATCCCCCCCAAAATGCCTCCAAACCTCTTTAAAAAGGGCATAACTGTAACTCATGTCCAAGAGAGGTTAATGAAATATATTTTAATAATAATTATCATTTATTAGTCCAATAGTTTCCAAAGATTAACTCCCTTTTTCCGAAACTTCACTTTCTTGGGCCTGCCTATCTTAGCAAAGATTATTATTTTTTTATTATTTGAAAAGGGGACATTACAAGTCCTCCCCTCCCAAACATTTCTTGTCCTCAAGCAATGGTTGAACAATAAACCAATCAATCCTCCTGGATCCCAAATGTAGTCATGAACTATACTACTACCAATTAACACAGACTCCTGCAAGATCCTCTGCAATATGACCAAGAGGAATCCATAATCAAACTGGCAATTATAGCTCAACCCAACTCCAAAATCACCATTACCACAGTCAAAAACCCATGAGACACAAACTCTTAGAATATCAAAACCCAAGTAAAGTGGACTACCAACATAGTAAATACCATCAATGCATTCCACTGGCCTATATGGAATGTACAATCCAACTCTGCAACAATGGTGAATGCTCTCAAATGAAACTATACCAAGTATGGAGAATCCACACACTGTAAAACTCTTGCAGTCAACACAACTCTATAGATCATTGGCCACTGTCCAATAACCATAACTCCCATGCACCCCTGATGGTGAAAAGCCATCACGAGATAAACAACAAGAAATGGAACCCAAACCAAATTTTCCTGCCATCAACTCCTCAGCATAAGGATCAATTGTTAACTGATGTACATACCCTGCAATATAATGTTGATTAAAAAAACCAACCTCAGTCAATAGCTCACCATGAACAAGTGATACAACCCACTGTGACTGATCACTAGCTAAGTCAGGAGATGTCATAGCCAAAGGAGTAGAATCAATAACAACACTTGCTGAAGCATCACTCCAAAACTCCTGCTCTAAGTCATGTATTATCAAGCTATCAACTACAAAACCTGTCACCATGTCATGCCCATCACAACTCTCATCTCGAGGCATCAAACTATTCCATAACTGATGATAAGCACTAGGAACCAAAGTACATCTCTGTATCATAATCTCATCAACATGGTCATCAAAGGTAAATTGATGAGCGTACCTCACAGTGTAATGCCGATAGATTGCACCAATCTCAGTCAGTGGCTTAGACTATAATCCAGATGAAACTAACTGCAATTGATCATCAACCATGTTGGAACTAACTACTACCTCCAAAGATATCACCAAGGGAGTAGTATTACTAGCAGGAACCATGCCAACTGTCGACTCACCAACATCACACATGACCTTTGATACATCTCTAGTCTCTGTGCCTTCAGTACTAGAGGCCACCACCCTATCAGGCATACAATAATCTGCTACAATATCCAACTCAACTAAACCTAACTCTAGTGGGAATGAACCTGATATGCCAATGTTAGTATCAAGGATGGATGCATCCCCATCTCCACTATCTCTGACAATCTCAGCCATGGACATCCTCGAATCACCAAACACCATAGCTTGTGACTATATAGAATTAGATAAAGACTGTAGTCGCTCTAACTCCATGGTCACCTTAGCCAAATGAAACTGTGACTCCTTGAAAGCCAACTGTGTACTCTCAAGAATCTTAGAAGTCACCTCAAGCTGCTCAGTAAGCTCACTCACCTCATCTTCCTTGGCCAACAATGCATCATATGCTGTACTACCCCACTCCATAAGATAATCTTTGTCAGCTACCAACTGCATATAATTCTGTCTCAAAATCCGAATAGCCTCCCATAAAGAGTGGATCTCTGTCAAGGAAAGATAACTTCCTTCTTGCTCATCACTAGTAGGAGAAACCTATCCATAAACTGCTAATAACTGACGAGCAGCATCAAAATGTTGGCAAGTGATAGCAATGTCTCGGTCACTAACTCTCAACTGATTAGACACATGATGGCATTGGCTTGACTGTCTCCTACAAACCTCCTTTGATGCACTGTCTAAAGGAGTATCCTCAAAGTTACTAGTCTCTAGAGTATTACCATCCATGTCCCGTGAATCAACTCTAAAGCTCATATCAACATACAGAATATCAAAAACTGTAGCACTGCTGTCCAACTCCTCTGTACGCAAAGAAACTAAGTCTTCAAAATTGCCCACTACATCCTCCTGGATGTCATCAATGCCAATATGATCCTAGGACTCATTTGTACATACTGCCAAATATGAAAGATCATCAACACATTCCAGCAAGTATGGTTGACTGGATATATGAACAAAGCCCAACACCGGTGTATAAAAACTAATAGCAACATCAGACAAGATACTGGCACAAGAAAAGACAACACCGTGTAATTTGCTAATCAAATCCATGATAGCACCTAAACAAACACTGCTACCAAAAAGTGTTAAAGATCTCCAGTCAACTGAATCCCAAACACCAATATAACAATCTCGAGTCCATATCCGTAAACTAGAATCAACTGGTAACTCAAGCAAACTCCTCACCTGAGTAATATGACCAATACCAACTAACTCCACATACCTGTCATGATGAGGTAATGAAGTCACAATACTATCTTCACTCACCTTCAGCTGGCGGGATAAATCATGTGAAGTACTACCTGCCTCAACCTCATGTGATGAAGCATCTAACTGCGCCTGGTACTCTTTCTCAGCAAAGTCATGAATGCTCAATGTCTGCTCATCTCTATCAGGTATCTCACCATCCTGCACAACAAAATCCTCATAATCATCATCTGAACCCACTACACTGTAGTCACTGCCTGTTGTAACTATACCATCCTGAATACCTGTGGCATCACCCTTTGACAACCTGTAAACAATTGTCTCAATTTGAGTATCAAGTTGACTATTACTATAAATCTGTGTAATATCCTTTCCCACCACCTCCTGTGGCAAAGTAGAATCTGAGACCTCTACCTGGCTATCAGCTAGTTTCTCAAACTCCTCATGCAAGTTCTTGGGAATTGTATCATCTGTCCTGTGAGAAAATCTTCCAAATAGAAATCTAGTCAACTTATCCACCTTAGCTGGGTCAGATAACATGTCATTCATTATACAGTGGTGCTCAACCAACTGTTTAGACATGTCATGGCTTATTTTCATAAGTTTATCTTGAATGTCTAAATAACCATCCTTTCTACTATTTTGACTCTGGCTATCAATTGTCCAAGATCGTTCCCTCTGAGACTCTGTACTATACCTGTCCATTCTAGATAAAGTAGAGTGTAACCCCAATAGGATATAACTTCTTCAAACACCAAGAAATAACATGAAAATGATTAGAAATAGCATGCAACCATAGATTTGGACATGCAACTGATTAGAAGCAACATGAAACCACCAAATTATGACATGCAAGATCTGGGTAGTTGTCAAAACTGACATGCAAAATCTGGGTAGTTGTCAAAACTGACATGCAAACTTCTACAACCACCAAATTCACCAAGAACTAACATGAAAATGATTAGAAGTAGCATGAAACCATATATTTGGACATGCAACTGATTAGAAGCAACATGCAACCACCAAATTATGACATGCAAGATTTGGGTAGTTGTGAAAACTGACATGCAAGATCTGGGTACTTGTCAAAACTGAAATGCAAACTTCTACAACCACCAAATTCACCAAGAACTAACATGAAAATGATTAGAAGTAGCATGCAACCATAAATTTTGACATTCAAGTGATTAGAAGCAACATGCAATCATAAATTATGACATGCAAGATTTGGGTAGTTCTCAAAACTGAAATGCAAGATCTGGGTAGTTGTCAAAACTGACCTGCAAACTTCTACAAACCCTCAGGCTGGCAAGATCATGGCTCTGATACCACTGAAATGTCCCCTTTTTTGATTTAATATGGTATTTCACACCTCTAATCAGATTTTCAAAATCAAACAACTGCTATCACAAAGATCCACCAAATTTCTCAAGAAACCCCAAATCGGGTATGCCGAAAATAGTGCCAAAAAGCTTCACAGCTTCACCTGTTATTAATAAATCTGAAAGTGAAAATTTTTACAGAAATTTCAGCAGCATAAAAGCCTACAAAATGATGTTTCCAGATCTATATAGCCTTTACACAACAGCTCACAAATGTAGGACAAAAACTATGCTCATCGGGCTCCCGAAATTAACACACAAAATGCCCGGAAACACCACAAAAACACTAATAAACTATCTCAGAAGTTTAATCACATCCCAATACATATATTCAGCTCTATTTTAACAGCTTAAAGTCTAAAATACAGTAGCAACCAAAACTGATATGAAATGCTCAACTAAAAACACCAAACTCATGCAAAAAAACACACCCAAAAACCCACAAATCTACACTGTTCAGCACAAAGGCAAACTCTGTATGAGCATGCACATGGAATGGCTTCAAACTCCCATCCTTAGCCTTTCTGGAAACCTGCAAACTCCCGTTCTTGGGTCTCCCTGAAAACCTGCAAACTCTTGTTCTTGGGTCTCCTTCTCCACAGGTTTTGCAGCCTCTGAAGAATAACAAGGAATGAGCGAAAATCAAGTCTGGAATCCCCTCCAAAATGCCTCCAAACCTCTTTATAAAGGGCATAACTGTAACTCACATCCAAGAGAGGTTAATGAAACATATTTTAATAATAATTATCATTTATTTGTCCAACGGTTTCCAAAGATTAACTCCCTTTTTCCAAAACTTCACTTTCTTGGGCCTGCCTGTCTTAGCAAAGATTATTATTTTGTTATTATTTGAAAAGGGGACAAGACACAACATCAACTAAGAATTGGTTAAGTGTGTTGACACTTAGTTGTCAAAACCAATCCGAAACCAACAATCTCCCTCTTTCACATGAGTGGAAAAAACACTTAACTAAGAATTATGAATCTGATCTCTATGAGTATACTACACATTCTATTTGGCATATGTACAAAACTTCAAAAACTTGTTAAATTTTTTTGTAAAACATAAAATCTTGTAACTCCCCCTGATTTTATGTGCCAATTCTATAACCAAAATTCCACTCTTATAACCAAGGACTCTTGTGTTGAATTTGTCTCATGCTAATGTGTTTGATACTCTTTGCCCTGTCTATACTGTTTATCTATTTTTTTGTACTCTCCCTTTGTTTCTGCTCCCCCTTTCACATCTTCTTGCAATTTTAAAAAAAATCCTTTTAGCTATATCTCCTTATTACTTCCATCAAAGAATGTAGTATCTCTCGTATTCTTATTATATGCAATAATGAATATCTTAAAAAATGTAATTTCTCCCCTCTTTCAAGACTTGTGTCAAAGGGTCCTAAGAATGAATAGAATATTTAGCCAAAAAAAATTTATTTACCTCCATTATCATCTTCAAAGAAGCATCCCAATTGTCTAAGGCAAGTCCCAGTCATTTGTGCTAGATGGTTGTCTTTGTTGCAAGATGTACTATGCCTTCTAAGGTAGAAAGATTGGAATCTTTTGTTAAAATGTTTTCTGAATAGGCCATTTCCTTATGTAGTACTTCTAGATGTGGGGTAATAGAAAATTGAATCTATATCAGTTTGGCCTTAACATTGGCCTCTTTTGCTATTAATACAGCTAACTCCTTCTAAGTGTGAAGCATTGTTGTGGAATGCTTCTTACTTTGAGCTGGATCATTCAGTAGTTGTGTGCTAAAAATCTTAAGATTTCATTCCAAGATTAGTATTCTTTGGCTAGTTTCTTGTATGAAATATGACAAGTCACACAATTTGGAGTACAATAAGAATATATTCTCAAGTACAATTTTCACTTTTTCAACTTTCTTAGCCAATTCCACCTATGAAACTATTATCTCACTAGATATCTTCTCATTAACTTTCATTTGAAATTTCTTTTTAGACCACTCTAATAACTTAACATTTGTATCAAGGTCTTTGTTTTGTACCTAGTCCACTATGTTGTAAAATTACTCCATGATGGGATTTTTTTCATCAAAGATAGGTAAGTTGAATGCATCAAGGAATATGTCTTTGATTTCCACTAATGCTTACTTTTGTCTATACTCATTTTTTAGTATCTCCTGCTTCTTCTTTCTCTCCAGTGCCTCTTGCACTTAATTTATTTGTGTGAGGTTCATTATTTTGTAGTCATAACTAGGTATGACTATTTCTTCATCAAGTGCATGGTCTCCATAGTGAAGTACCCTTGCTACTTTGGTGGAGCTTGAGCCTAGTGCTAAGATTTGTATTGGTACTACATCAATGCTAGGTTGTTTGGTAGGAGTACCTAAGGTAGGCTAGTTCACCAGTACATGTATTGTCTCTTGCTCTCTTTCCTTAGGGGTTTTCTCCTATTCCTTCTCCTCTTATCTACTACCTTGATCAACAAAAATGATTTAAGGAGGTGCACCTTGTCTTTATGCTATAGGAACATCTTGTCTTATTTTCTCCTCTGTTGGCTCCTTAGTAGTTGTTGTTGCTATGACTATGTGATCAATCTTAGCAGTTATATCCTGTGCTTCTTTCTCTTTTGGTTGATCTTTTGTAGCTGTAGGAGGTAGTGAACATGGTTCTTGTGTGTTCACCTTCTCCCTAGTAATCTCTACTATAGCCTTTTGCAACTCTTCCACAATCACTAAAATAGGATTTGTACATAGTTGTGATTGCAATGTGCTTTGGTGAAGGATCTTTTTGAGATCCTTTGCAGTAAATGGATTGATGTTCTAACTTGAGGTGTCAGGAATGTTGGTCTGACTTTTTGTGTAGTAGAAGTTTTCTGTTAAATCATAGAAAAGTCAAAATGATCTATTCCTAAGTGAAGCATAGGGTTTTGGATAATCCATCCATAAGAAATAATCATCATGTAAACCCTATATCATCTCTATTCATAAATTGTCGGGCGCGAAAATTTTGATTTTTCAAAAGAGACGAATATGCTATAATATTCCTTTTCCTTTCTCTGGGGTTACCTTTCTTCCTTTTTGTCCCAACCGTCAGATCCGACTAGATCTACCATTGTCGTTACCTCACTATGACAAGTTGCATGCTTATTAAGTATGGTGACGTAACGAGTGTTGAGTATTTTAAGAGGTGGGACCGTAAAGTGAAGATACGGCGATCGGAGATTTGCTTATTAAATGATTTATTGTGTAGGTACACTTTGCAAGTTACCATCCAAAAAGGATAGGGACCCACTAGAATATCTGACATCAGAGCTGGAATGATGGTTTTTCCAGACGTTCCGCTACCTCGCTATCAGAAAAATCAAGCACTTTGCCATTAGCGAAGTAGCGAGGCCACGTGAAAATCTGAAGATGATGACATTGCATCTTGCTTGTATCATAATTACACCAGGTGGCATGACTAGTCATAAATACCATTTTCAGAATTAGTTTTAATTGATAGAAGTGATTACTGGGTAACCCTTGCATTTTTTGGCATGGAATCCTTTTAAGTGCTGGAGCTCGCTACCTCGCTATCGAAAAATTTAGGTGCTTCATCGTTAGCGAGTTAGCGAGGCCTCGTAAAATGGTAAAATATCGACAAGATCTTTGGTGATGTGGAATGATAAATGACTATGGTAAATTCTGACATGTGCCAACTATGCAGAGATCCGATTCTCATTAATGCCTATCTGACTAAATGTACAAAAAATCTGAATGTCAGCTTGAAGTGGATCAACAGAGCTCGCTACCTCGCTATGAAAAGTTGCATACTTGTTAAGCCATGCGACATAGCAAATATAAATCAGGAGATCCTGTGTTTTTTCCTCACCTTTGATTTGGTAAGTGATCAACGGCTGTCGTCTCCTCGCTATGAAGAGTTGCAATGGAGATAATTATAGTGACATAGCGAGTTCGGCTCGCCGCCTTCCCTCTTAAGAAGCCCTGTAGCATATCTTTCAATCATTTTTGGATCAGATCAACGATTTTCACTACTTCGCTATGGCAAGGTGCTCGTTCTTTATGCATAACGAAGTAGCGATGTGCTGACACGTGTTCTCAGTCGTCACTGGGTCCAAATATGAGTGCCATCAAAGAAAGAATTCTATACGTGGCAAGTTCTCATTGGGTAAAATAACTGACATTGCAAATACAACTCCTAGTTGTTCTCTCTACACCACATGATCATAGGATCTTTGAAGATTGACGACGTAGTTTTAAATGAAAAATGTAGTGCCACTCTCTGTATTAATTAGACAAGAAAGCTTTGTCTGTAAGGAAAAACAAAGTATAATACAGAGAGATTTCATTAGTTTCATCTCACGCGAGCAAAGATTTGTAGCCATTCTTGTGCAGAAGCCATTACTGAAAGAAAAGCGTGCCAAGGTTTGATAAAAATTGTCAAGTTGTCTGTTCACTGAAAATTTGCAGGAATACAAAGGAAAATAGAGACAAAATTCAAGTAAGTTATACTACCATAATCTTCGTAAGTTTTTAAGTTCTAAAAAGATAGCCCAAGATGCCTCCGAAGAAGGGATTTTCAGGTGCAATAAACTACTTGGATAGAAATGTCCATGATGATTTGCTTGAGTTGCTTCCTGAGTCTACTATAGAAACAGTGCAAGTTAAGAGGTTAACCTCACTGAACCCTAGGCTAAGGATAGCTGATGGATTGTATGATAAGGGTAATTGGGTTTAGGATGCTCAAACTTCTCAAACTGGTTTGATTTTATTTAAAAAATGGTTTGCAGAAAGGAAGTTATATTCCCCTCATGCCAATATATGGAATTTTGATCTTGGAAAGCTTGTTGTCCCCAGTGTGTTTATGGATTTTGACCTACTTGAAGCTATAGCGAAAAATTATGATCAAGCCACTAAGGTAGTAAGAAGAATGGATGGTGAGGCTTGAGTTACCATCAGTCCCGAGGAGATTAGGAAGGTTTTCATTCTGGGACTTCTCACTATGTATCATGTGCCCATTAATTTGATAGAGTTAGAAAAAGAATATATGTCCAAAAGGGATGTAGTTAGACAAGGTGCATTGAAAGCCCACATAGGCCAGATTGGAGGCCTCCCAACCATAACATCGTCTTCTAAAGAACCATTCAAGAAATCATGCTTTAATGCTAGGGCAGTAGAGATATATAGGACCTTGTGCAGAGTCTTCGGAGAGGGCGAAGAAGATTTTATTCCGGTGAGCTTCATGTATATGATCACCCAAATCTCCTCTTTTGGTGTGGAAATAATTTTTGATTTTGCATCTTACTTGGCTAATGAGATTCACCAAGGATTGGTGGGGATTGCAAAGGGCAAGGTGGAAAAGGTTTGGGGTCAGTACTCCCTATTGATGCATATGTTTCTTTTTAAAGAGGCCACTTATTTTGGTAAAGAAATGGTTTTAAATAAGGACCAAGAGGGGGAGGCACTGCCAGTCCAATTATGGAGTGCAGACATGACTTGGGAAGCAGAAAATGCTAGCTTTGTTAGATTTGATAGGCACTTTGCCTCCAAACTAAGATGCCTCATATTGAGTGATAATCCCAGAATTCCTAAGGCACTAATGCATCTTGTTAGGCCTATGGACAAACCCCATAGTCTAAAAGTTTCACATAATTGGGGAGATATTATCCCATATTCAGTCTCAACTATCATTAGGGTCTATGGATTCAAAGGAACACCCCATGTACTACCCTATCAGGTACCTTTAAAGGTAGGGATAGCTGAATTTTTGTGGCAGTTGGGAGGAGTGGAGGAGGCCTTTTTGCACAAAAGGGGAACAGGATCAATTTTTCCTACTTGCACTATAGCCCACCAATTTGTAATAACTAAAGAAGGGTGGATCTTTCTCCACAAAATTTTGGATCAATATAAGATGGCAGTGTCTCATGCTCGTTTTTGTGATATAGAAGGCTTCTTTAACTTTTCTCTTAGACTTAGAATCAAGCTTCATCCAGTTCAACATGAATTCTATTTTCCTGAAGATATAATAAGAAACGAATATTCTCTCCATGAGCAAGAAATAAAGAAAGAAAAATGGAGAGTCTATTCAAAATTTTTGGAGTTTATTAATTGTTTTGACAAAGATTACAGTCCCCTTAGTAATGCTGCAACCAATGCAGATAAGATAAATAAGCTCATGAGTACTTTCTCTGAGATAATGGAAGTAATGAATGAGAAGAAATAACATTGTATTGATTCTTTTCCAGATAAAGCCAGAGAGGTTATGAGAAAATTGGGTTTCACCCCAACATTGGAATGGGTCCACTGGTGGTACGAAAGAAGACAGGATATAGTATTGTTCGGCAGCAAATGCCCATTGTACACAAAGAAAAATAGGTAGTTGAATCTACCAGTACTATCCTGGAAGAAAGACCCCCTAAACCTTCTCCCAAAAGAAGAAAAATAATAAGGGAAGAAGAATCCCCTGATGAAGGTTACTCACCTTCTCAAACTCCAATGAGAATTGAGGAAGAGCAGCTCACCAATGAGCAATTTGAACAAATGGGGTCACAAGGAGAAATTTTTGTTACACAAGAAGAAATTGATGAAGGGAACCCCTAGGAACCTCCTGTGCCAAGTTTTGAATTAACTGTAGCAGATTTCAGAGGAAGGGAATTGGACCCTGTTTTGGAACAAGCCAGTCAGCAATTTTTGTCTGATAACATTTTTGTAAGATCTAGGGCTTTCCATCAGTTTGCATGGAGGCTAAACATGCACATTTTTGAGCAAAGGTGTAAGAATATGAAAACAGAGCATCCAAAAATGGATGAGGCCTCCATTCAAAATCAAATAAAGGAACAAATGATGCAAGAGTTCCAAAATATAACCCCTGATGAGGGTAGACAGATGGTAAAAAATGCAAATATTTTATTATTGCCCAATTGGGATATTGCTGATGCATTAATTTTTAATTATGTATCAAATAATTTAGGACTACATGATCCAAATAAAGAGGAATTCTTGGGTACAACATTCAACAATGATCAAGCTGCCCTTTTTATATGGTCCCTGAGAAGAGGATCCAGGACTACTTCATCACAGCCTGATGATTCAGGACTAACAGGGAGTATCATTGTAAGGAGAGTTGTCGATACTTCAAATGTACAGGCAGCCCACATGAATGTGGATTATACTAAATTTGCCTTGGCCATTGCAGAAAGAGAAGAGAAGGAAATGATTGATATTCATAGTAAATATGAAATAGTGGTGGATGCTTACAATCAAGAGGTAAAAAGGAGAATTGAGCTAGAAAACAGGGTATCTCAATTGGAGAAGATACTTGGAAAAAGGAAAGTGGGAGAATCCAGTACACTGAGAATTGCATATCCTCCACAATCATCTGTTGGATTAACCCCTATCATTGAAATACCTAACACCCCTGAAAGACCCCAATTCTATACTACAGAGAATTTGAAGCAGAAAAAACCAAATTACATGAGTGGCAGATATAATTTAGAAATCAGCAGGAAGAGAAATGGAAGAAGAGTGTGACATATTTGAGGGATAAAATACAATGGTCAACTTTTTATGATAAGTTGACAAGGATTATAACCCTCATGGATGAGCTGAATAAAGAAAAGGATGGACTAAATTCTCTTGCACAAAAATGGAGACAGAGAAATAATGATGTTACAATTATATGTATATCTGCAGTCCAAATGCCTTATCATCAAGTTGAAAAGATTTTTGATTTATTGAATAAGTTAGAAAATTTTGAGAATGAAAGAGATTCTTTACAGAGAAGATTGATACTCTATTTTTCAAATTATCTTGCTGAAAAAGTCACCCTATTTCCTTGTGCTTTAGAATTTGTTGATACAGTAAAGGAAAAAGAAAAATGGAAAAAGGAAATGGATGAATTATTCGATAATAGAATAATAAACATCATCAGTGAGACTGGCCATTGGTTTTGGGCAAAGACAAACGAGGAGCTCATAAAAGTACAATTGTATTATACTGCTATGGGAAAAGAATTTGATGATTTAGAGAAAAATGCAAATTCTTTAATAAAGATACAAAGAGAAACTCTAAATTTTGATTGGCCAGATGATGATACTTTTAATAAGTGGAAAAATCAGTTTAGTGAATAGATGTCAGGAGACAATGAGGAAGAAGATGCAAAAGTAATAGTTACCCTTGTAATCAACAATGATGACATGGAAAATCCCCAGGTTAAAGTGAGTTTGCAGGTAACAGAAGATGATACATCACTTACAGACCTCATGGGTATGTACTCCAAAAGTGAAGAATGACTACAAGGTCAGATCGTGCTCTTGTCTCAACAATTCAGAAGCATAACAGAAAGGGACCCGCCAAGAAATGTTGTTAATCTTTCTGTTATTTTGTTTTTGTCTTTCTTTTGAAAGGACACCTGTCACCTTCTTTAGCCTGAAGCTTGTTGCATCTCACACTATTTAAGTGAGATCCCAAGGCTAAAGAAGGGTCCAAATTATGTTTTTACTAAGTATTGTGGTTAGTCCTATTTTTGGTCCAAACATTTGGAAAGCAAGCTTGTAGTATACTTTTCTGTCAAAATTTCTGAGAATACATGAAAGCAGAAAGAACTGTGCTTCTTTTATGAAGGTCTTTCTGGGTCTATTGTAAAGGATATACCATTTTCAAAGGAAATGAATACAAATTATGAACTGTCCCCATATTAGTTCTTTCTGAATTTTGTCTCCTTTTAAATACTTAGCTACCTTGATGTTGTGTGAGTAAAAGTTTATGCAATTGATTGCAATCTAGTAGGGCTGTACATCCATTTGTTATTTCTGTTAATTCAATGGATTAAATAAGGGCTCTGATGAATGTGATGAGATTGCTTAGGTATTGAAAAGGATTTTTGAATGATAAATTCTGATAAGAATTGCTGATAAGAATTTTTTGCAAAGCAACAAATTAGATCTAAGAATTTACTATAGACTCTGAACCCCAATGGATTAGGCACTGATCGAAAGTTTTTCAGCCAAAAGAGAAGTATATTATGACTGGTTTTTTCAAATACATTATAAAATCAAATTTTACTTTTATTTCTTGTAAGATATTCAAAGTTGGCCAACACTTGCCTGCATGGAATGTTTTAGCTTCATTTAGCCATTGCTGTTGAAAACATCTGCAGATCTATAGAAGATTTCTTGGCCATATCTGTTCAAGGGATGTGTTTACCAATTTGGTAAGAGTTATGTATATGTTTGAGGATTTAGAAATGAGAATCAAAATGAAACTAAGAATAATTCTCATACAATTTTTCCATTTTTGAACCATCCCCGGGTACACCCGCCCTGGTTTTTACAGAGCCAAAAGAGTAGAAAACCGTTTGAGGTTTTGTTGAAGTTGGGTCCTATTACTTTGCATAGGCAAGTGACAATGAGAATTGGCTATTCTTTAGGTTGTGTATGTACTGATATCTAGGTATTAAGTCTTTTGTCGCTTAGTAGTTTTAGCACTATTTTAACATTTTCAAACACCAATAAAATGGTGACTCTGCTGGGGATTGTCTAACACATCTGTAAAAAAAAAAAGTACTGCAGCTGTCTTTAGTCCTACTGTGTACATGTGTATCGTGTGATCTTTATTTTGCCCGTGGCTATAAGGGAATCTTTAGTGTCAAACCTTGAAGATTTAAAGAAGATATAACCCAAATACCATTGCTACACACTGACGCATCCAGCTTATCCAAGTGCCTTATCTAACAAGCAAGAGTTGCAGTCTTACAACATCAGTGATTGGTCTGTCTGTGCCGTATTTTTGTTCCTACTTGTGTATTGTTTTCTTTCTATCAATAAAAGTGTTATTATATTTTTTCCCAAAAGAGGGTGGTGACTCAGTCAAGGTTTTGAAGCTAGTGCTTATTGTAACAAAAGAAGAATATGGCTGACAAGAGAAAAAACACAAGGGCTTACATGAGAGCCAATCCCGATGTATCAATGTATACTGATCTACCCCAAGGTGGTAGGAAGAACCAAAATAAGAAAAGAACATATCCAAATCCTACTTGGAAGGCTAGAGGTAATGCCTCTGTAAATTCCTATTATCAACCAGTAATAGGAAGAGAGTCATCTTCGCTTAGCTCTGAATCTGAAACTACAAGACTCTTAGGAGGTATTTTCAGTACCCCATTACCAGATGAGAGAGTTTTTCAAGACAAGGATGTATCTTCTATGGGAATTGCTTCATTAAGACCAGAGCCTGTAGCGGATATAAATTGTAGGTTAGGATTTAGGAGTTCATCTGATAATCCTTTTAATCCCAGAGTAGCCCCTTATATGGAACCAAACCTTATAGATCTGGATGACCTTGCTGATTTCGAGGCATTCTCTGCAGACTCTAAAGAAGTGCAATCTGAAATAGGATTTTTGAACAAATGGATTGCTGAGGAAGAAGCTAAATGCTTTCGTCTTGAAAAGGAGAGGGAACAACCCACTTTGGATGCAATAATAGAAAGAGATACTCTACTAAGAAGGATGGCTGCTTTGAAAGAGAAAAATAAAAAATTAGAAGAGAATACCACAACTCTCCATAAGGATGTCTTTGGAGATGTTGATAATCTAAGAGCTAAAGTTCAACAACAGGAGAAACGCCTAAATCAGAGGCAAGAACCAATTATTGCTCAAGTTTAAGCTTATAAACCCATTCAAGTTGATCCAGTAGAGCCCACTGGAACAGTTCTAGATAAAGGGAAAGGCAAGGCTATAGGAATCCAAATAAATGAGCCTCAAGCTATACCGAGCAAAACTATACAACCCTCCACAATTAAATTAGATCTAGATCTAGAGAAGGCTTGAAAAGAGAGGGAAGACCTTGCAAAAGAGCTTGAGAAGGTTGAGAATGAAGCTCAGGCTACAGAAACTAGAAGGAAAATCCAATTCATAAAGTCTAATTATGCATTGAATTCATGGCCTAGTTTGTCTATCCCACCTACAAATCCTGCACCAGTTAGTGGTCCCATAATCCCGACTCAGAAAGTACCCCAATCTGCTCCTACCTCATCTTCCAATATTGGCACTCAAGTCCCATTTGTCCCACCACAGCTGTCCCAAGCTACTCCCCTGAGTCAAGCTAATACAGCTAGTACTTCCAATGTTCCTGGTTTCCAGAAGAAACCTATATACCTCAAAAAATATAGACAAATATCATTTGCCAGTATTCCTGGTGCACCCCATCCCATATCTTTTGATTTAAGGGATAAAGTGGTTAAGTTTTTTGGAAATAATGTTGTTATTGGTGAAGAACATTTGAGGATTTTCATTGACATGCTAAATGATTATGAAGTTGAACATGAGGACATGGTGATGAAATTATTTGTGCATTCACTAACAGAGGATGCAAGGGATTGGTTCAGGAGGTTGCCTGATGATAGTATTACTTCATGGAGTGATTTGGAGAAATTGTTCAAAGAGAAATATGGGGACAATACTAATGCAGGATTCATGTTGAATGAGTTCAACAATATCAAGAAGAATCCAAATGAATCCACATTTGATTTCAATGTGAGATTTCAAAAGGGGATGTACAAACCTTTTCAGTTTATGAGGTTAAATGAAGACGTCTATCTCACAACCTATTTCAATGCTTTTGATAGAAAAATGGCCTATCAACTGAGAGATAAGGATCCTAAAACTTTAAGAGATGCCTATAGAGTTGCAGTGAATATAGAAAATAATAGAAAGACATCTAAAAAACTAGGGAGGAGGGATGATCCTAAGCTTTTTAATCCTAAGAATAATAATAAAAGGGAGGGTGACAAAACTCCCATAGGAAAAAAGCTTGAAGAACCTACTATAGGCCAAGTTTTAGAAATGCTCAAGAAGATGAATCCCACTAGTTTCAATAAGCCAAATGTTGCTGAGAGAACCCCTGTGAATAACAACAATTTCAATAGACAGCCTAGGATGCAGAATTACCCTTACACCACTCAGTGGAAAGATGGTAAACTAGTTCCCAACAAGACACAAAATATGAAAGATAAGGGTACTCCAGACCCCCTGCAAAGGAACACTGTAAATATGAATGATGATGTACCATGGTGCATTATATGCCAATCACCTTATTCTGCTGATTATTGTGTTGTTTCCCAGTCGTTCGCCCAAGCTCAAGGAGTGCAAGCAGAAGAAGAAACTGAAGAGAAAAACCATGATGATATACGCTGCAATATGGTGAACACATGTGATGATTTGATAGATTCTGATTCAGAAGAACCCGAGAATGATGTTGCTAGCTAGAGAATTTCTTACTAGTTACATCATCAGCAAATATTTTCAGATGATGAAGAGAATGATACAGATAAGGTATGCAATACATTTTCTAACATAGGTCTCACAAATTTAAGAATCCCCTCCAAGGAGGAAATTGATAGAATTACAGCTGAAATGATTTCACAAGTCCAGAGTAATTATAATTTGAGAAATAGAGCAATAAATAATGATGCAGGAAGGCCATCTAGTGTGTTCATCAAAGACACCACTCATAAGATAAATGATCAACACAAGAAAGTCAGTATAGATGTGCCTAAGATCAAGGAGAACATGGGTCAGAAATGGGAACCAAAGAAGAAGGTTCACTTTCAGATAGGTGCAGCAAAAAAAACAGTAGTGCAACCAGAGAAATTAGAATCAGATGTTGTCAAGCAAAAAGTGGTGCTTACTACTCAAAAGACTTCGATTCCAGGTACTATTGTAAAACCTACTGTGGTTGAACCTGTTGATATGATTTCCATGTTATCTCAAATTACTGTAAAAGTGCCCTTGTCTGAGCTTTTTAGAATTGAAGAGCATAAGAATAAGGTTTTGTCATGGTTGGGTGGAATAGAAAACAACAATATTATTGATGATCAAGCTATAGCCCAACAGACCCCATTAATAATGGAGGACAATGGTATTATATCCCAGATTCCTCAGATGTTTCTAGATGATTCATCAGTTGCGTTCATAGAAGATATTGATCCTTTTTTCCTTAGTCTAATCATAAAAGGGAAAACCTTAAAAAATTGTATGATAGACTCTGGAGCTTCCAACACTATAATGCCTTTCAAAGTAATGGAAGCCTTAGGATTGAAGGTGGATACTAAGCAAGGCAGATGCCGAGGGATGGATGCTAGAGAGGTTCCAGTAATAGGTACTATAAATGCCTTACCATTCAAACTGGCTGCATTTCCTGAGGTAGAATTAACCATGTCTGTCCTTGTGGTAGATATACCTCCACACTACGGGATGCTAATTTCCAGAAAATGGAGTGCTACCATGGGGGGAAGCCTACAATGTGACCTTACTTATGCCACCTTCCACATAGGGGACAAAGCTGTCAGGGTAAATAGGGAACCAAGGGTTAACCACATCTTAGGTGAAGAAATTGACAAAGATACCACTTGTTTCCTAGACACTGGGATTAATGCTTTCAGGGCTGAATTAATTATTCAGGAAGTGGAAAACTTGCCTGCTATCATTGAAAATGAGGTTGAATGTTGCATGAATTCACCAAAATTATGGACAATGTTCTTTGATGGGGCTAGTTCTAAAGAGGGTGCAGGGGCAGGTGTAGTTTTTGTGTCCCCTGAAAATAACACCTTCAGGTATTCATTCACCTTGAAGTTTTCCTGCACTAATAACATCGTTGAATATGAAGCATTGCTACTAGGACTCAAAGTGGCCACACACCACAAAATTAAGAAATTGTTTGTCATAGGGGATTCTGAACTGATCATCTCTCAGATCAAAGGAACCTACTCCTCAAAAAATAGGAGATTAAAATAATATAGAAATGCAGTCTGGGATCAAATAGAATTCTTTGATGCATTTGGGATCTCATGGAGAGATAGGACTTAGAATAAGATGGCTGATCTTCTGGCAAATATAGCCATCAAACCAAAAGAAATATCATTTGCAGGAATCTCCCAGATTGAGGTCCAAAATAGACCTTCTATACCTGACAACATTGAAAATTGGCAGGTGTTTGAAGATGACAAAGATATTACAATTTTTTTGCTAAATGAAGACAAGTACCATGGTCAGGAGATGGACTGCAATGGACTGATTGAAACCATAAATGGGAAAGAAACCATTTTTGGTCAAGAAATAATGCAATTAAAAACAAATAAGATGCCGAAGGGGTTGGTAGTCTTGGAAAATATTTTTGATAGCCAAGATAGAGTAAAATTGGGAGTAAATGACCCCAAACCCCAGGAGCTAGAAGAAATAAATTTGGGTACGGATGAAGTTCCTAAAAGGGTTTACATTGGCCAAGGTTTGCATGTTGAAATCAGAAAAGCATTGATTGACCTACTTAGAAAGTACAGGCATGCTTTTGCTTGGTCATATGATGACCTTAAGGTTTATAGGGAGGATCTTTTCTAGCATCTCATACCATTGAAGGAAAATGTAAGACCTTTTAGGAAAAAACAGAGGCCAATCAATCCTACCCTTGCCCCAAAAATGCAGGAAGAACTGACAAAACTGAGATATGGTGGAATAATCAAACCAATTAGGCATTCCACTTGGGTTTCAGACCTGGTTCCTGTGAGAAAAAAGAATGGAGATATTAGGCTTTGTGTTGATTTTAGAAATCTAAACATTGCATCTCTAAAAGATAATTATGGCTTACCTAATATGGAAGCCATGTTACAACAAGTGACCGGCTCTGAATTGATGTCAATGATGGATGGCTTTTCTGGATATAATCAAGTTCTGGTAAAAGAAAGTGAATAGTTCACAATAGCCTTCACAACCCCTTGGGGAACATATGTGTATGTGAGGATGCCTTTTGGCTTGATTAATGCATGAGCTACTTTCCAAAGAGCTATGGATGTAGCATTTCATGAGTATATTGACAAGTTTATGGTTGTGTACCAAGATGATCTTACAGCGTATTCTAACAAGGCTGAAGATCACTGCAAACACTTGGAATTTTTTTTTATAAAAGCCCTGGAATATGGGGTATCTTTAAGCCCAAAGAAATGCTCATTTGGGGTCACAGAAGGAAAGTTATTAGGACACATAGTGTCTAAGGATGGGGTAAAAATAGACCCAGAAAGGGTAATAGCTATTGATAAAATCCCCAAACCTAAAAATGTGAAAGGTATATAGTCCTTTTTTGGCTAGGTTAATTTTTTGAGGAGGTTTGTTACCAATTTCGCTGAAATTAGTAGACCCATTTCAAAAATGCTCAAGAAAGGAGCTGTCATAGATTGGAATGGTGAACCTTCACAGGCATTCCAGGATATAAAAACTGCAATAAAGAATGCTCCAGTGTTGAGGACCCCAGATTATGCAAAACCCATGCATATTTTTTCTTTTGCATCATTCCATACTATAGCTGCAGTTTTATTACAGAAAAATCAAGAAGGATATGAGCAACCTATTGCCTTTTTCAGAAAATCCCTACAGCATGCTGAGCTGAAGTATGAAATAAATGAAAAACAAGCATATGCTTTGGTAAAGGCTGTAAAAGCATTTAGAAGTTATTTGGTAGGTGCTACTATTATTGCTTTTGTACCTAGTACTGCAGTTAAGGATATATTCTCTCAGTAGGAAGTGTCAGGAAGGAGATGTAGATGGATCAATAGAATCCAAGAATTTAACATTGATATGCAGATAACTAAGTTAGTAAGAGGTCAAGGTTTGGCCAAACTCATGGCTGAAACTAACCTAGAAGCTAATCAAATAAACCTGGTAAATGATGATCTCAGAGCTGACTTCTGCGACATGGACCAGTGTGACTGGTACACCAATGTTATACATTACTTGCAACATATGGAAGTTCCTCCCCATCTGCCTGATAATGAAAAAAGGAATACTAAATTGCAAGCCATTAGGTATGTAATTGTTCAAAATAACTTATGGTGGAGAAACTTTGAGGGAGTTCTGTTGAAATGTGTTGACAAAGAAAGTGCAAAAGATATTTTGAAAGAAATGCATGCTGGAGTATGTGGAGGACATTACATGGCCAAAACTACTGTGCATAAGATAATGAGGGCTGGATTATGGTGGCCTTCTTTGTTCAAAGATGCTCAAGTTATGGTTAAGAAATGTGATCCTTGTCAGAGGTTTGCTGGAAAGCTGAAATTCTCAGGAAATACTCCACTGAAGCTAGTTGAAACTCAAGCACCTTTTCAACAATGGGGTCTGGACTTCATAGGAGAAATTTTCCCCAAGTCTAGCACTGGCTATTCTTGGATTCTGGTTGCCACTAACTACTTTACAAAATGGGTAGAGGCTATCCCTACCAGAAATGCAACAAGTAAAGTGGTAAATAATTTCCTATTGAATAATATTATTTCTAGATTTGGATGTCCATAGAGAATTTTCACAGATAATGCTATGTGTTTTAGGTCTGAAGAGTTCATCAAGTTTTGTGATAAATATGGAATGACAAGATCATCATCTGCTCCATATCATCCACAAGGGAATGGACAAGCTGAGTCCACAAATAAAAGCCTGTTGAAAATTATTAAGAGAACCTTGGATGATAATAAAAGGGCATGGGATTCCAAATTACAGTTGGCAATATGGGCTGACAGAGTAACTATAAAGAAGGCAATTGGGGTAGCTCCATTTGATTTAGTGTATGGAATTCAAGATAGAATGCCCCAGAACAACTTGATGGGACTATACAATTACATCCAGTCATATGATGAAGATACTACTGATGAAATGAAAGAAAGAATGGATGAATTGGTAGGATTGACCGAAGCCAAAAGAGAAGCATCTCTAAGGAACCAAAAATTGCAGTTGCAAGTCAAAACACTCTATGATAAAAGAACTGTAAACAAGAAATTTGAAAATGGATACCTAGTCTTAATGTGGAATGCCAGAATTGAAGATAAAGGAAAACATGGCAAATTTGATACCATTTGGTTAGTGCCATATCTCATTGAGAATGCTTGGGGTGAAGATTCTTACATAATCAAATATATATTTGATAATATTCTTGAATTGCCAGTTCATGGACAGTTCTTGAAGAGGTATTTTTCTTGAAAAAATACTTATTTTCTTCCATGAACAGTAGCTTTAGGGTTTCCTGTCGTCTTGTTTTCTGTAAATCCTTGTACAGTCTGGGTCTTTGTTTTTGTGTGTTGCCTTGTGCTCTCTGAAGAAGTTGTCACCTTACCGGATGTATGGTCTGCTCTCCCATAGATTCTGAATTCTTGCATAGACTCAAGTAGTCTATCATCCCCAGACAGAGCCACTGTTGGTCTGACTTTTTGTGTAGTAGAAGTTTTCTATTAAATCATAGAAAAGTCAAAATGTTCTATTCCTAAGTGAAGCATAGGGTTTTGGATAATCCATCCATAAGAAATAATCATCATGTAAACCCTATATCATCTCTATTCATAAATTTTCGGGCGCAAAAATTTTGATTTTTCAAAAGAGACGAATATGCTGTCATATTCCTTTTCCTTTCTCTCGGGTTACCTTTCTTCCTTTTTGTCCCAATCGTCAGATCTGACTAGATCTACCGTTGTCGTTACCTCGCTATGACAAGTTGCATGCTTATTAAGTATGGCGAGGTAACAAGTGTTGAGTATTTTAAGAGGTGGGACCGTAAAGTGAAGATACGGCGATCGGAGATTTGCTTATTAAATGATTTATTGTGCAGGTACACTTTGCAAGTTACCGTCAAAAAAGGATAGGGACCCACTAGAATATCTGACATCAGAGCCGGAATGATGGTTTTTTTGGACGTTCCGCCACCTCGCTATCAAAAAAATTAGGCACTTTGCCATTAGCGAAGTAGTGAGGCCATGTGAAAATCTGAAGATGATGACATTGCATCTTGCTTGTATCATAATTACACCAGGTGGCATGACCAGTCATAAATACCATTGTCAGAATCAGTTTTAATTGAAAGAAGTGATTACTGGGTAACCCTTGCAATTTCTAGCACGGAATCCTTTTAAGTGCTGGAGCTCGCTACCTCGATATCAGAAAATTCAGGTGCTTCACCGTTAGTGAGTTAGCGAGGCCCCGTAAAATGGTAAAAGATTGACAAGATCTTTGGTGACGTCGAATGATAAATGACTATGGTAAATTTTGACATGTGCCAACTATGCAGAGATCTAATTCTCATTAATGCCTATCTGACTAAATGTACAAAAAATCTTGAACGTCAGCTTGAAGTGGATCAACGGAGCTCGCTACCTCGCTATGACAAGTTGCATGCTTGTTAAGCCATGCGACATAGCAAATATAAATTAGGAGATCCTGTGTTTTTTCCTCACCTTTGATTTGGTAAGTGATCAACGATTGTCGTCTCCTCGCTATGAACAGTTGCAAGGGAGATAATTATAGTGACATAGCGAGTTGGGCCCGCCGCCTTCCCTCTTAAGAAGCCCTGTAGCATATCTTTCGATCATTTTTGGATCAGATCAGTGATTGTCACAACTTCGCTATGGCAAGGTGCTCGTTCTTTATGCATAACGAAGTAGCGATGTGCTGACACATGTTCTCAGTCGTCACTGGGTCCAAATATGAGCGCCATCAAAGAAAGAATTCTATACATGGCAAGTTTTCATTGGGTAAAATAACTGACATTGCAAATACAACTCCTAGTTGTTCTCTCTGCACCACATGATCATAGGATCTTTGAAGATCGACGAAGTAGTTTTAAATGAAAAATGTAGTGCCACTCTCTGTATTAATTAGACAAGAAAGATTTGTCTATTAGGAAAAATAGAGTATAATACAGAGAGATTTCATCAGTTTCATCTCACGCGAGCAAAGATTTGGAGCCATTCTTGTGGAGAAGCCATTACTGAAAGAAAAGCGTGCCAAGGTTTGATAAAAATTGTTAAGTTGTCTGTTCACTGAAAATTTGCAGGAATACAGAGGAAAACAGAGACAAAATTCAAGTAAGTTATACTACCATAATCTTCGTAAGTTTTTAAGTTCTAAAAAGATAGCCCAAGATGCCTTCGAAGAAGGGATTTTCAGGTGCAATAAACTACTTGGATAGAAATGTCCATGATGATTTGCTTGAGTTGCTTCCTGAGTCTACTGTAGAAATAATGCAAGTTAAGAGGTTAACTTCACTAAACCCTAGGCTAAGGATAGCTGATGGATTGTATGATAAGGGTAATTGGGTTCAGGATGCTCAAACTTCTCAAATTGGTTTGATTTTATTTTAAAAATGGTTTGCAGAAAGGAAGTTATATGCCCCTCATGCCAATATATGGAATTTTGATCTTGGAAAGTTTGTTGTCCCCAGTGTGTTTATGGATTTTGACCTGCTTGAAGCTATAGCAAAAAATTATGACCAAGCCACTAAGGTAGTAAGAAGAATGGATGGTGAGGCTTTAGTTACCATCAGTCCTGAGGAGATTAGGAAGGTTTTCAGTCTGGGACCTCTCACTATGTATCATGTGCCCATTAATTTGATAGAGTTAGAAAAAGAATATATGTCCAAAAGGGATGTAGTTAGACAAGGTGCACTGAAAGCCCACATAGGCCAGATTGGAGGCCTCCCAACCATAACATCGTCTTCTAAAGAACCATTCAAGAAATCATGCTTTAATGCCAGGGCAGTAGAGATATATAGGACCCTGTGCAGAGTCTTCGGAGAGGGCGAAGAAGATTTTATTCCGGTGAGCTTCATGTATATGATCACCCAAATCTCCTCTTTTGGTGTGGAAATAATTTTTGATTTTGCATCTTACTTGGCTAATGAGATTCACCATGGATTGGTGGGGATTGCAAAGGGCAAGGTGGAAAAGGTTTGGGGTCAGTACTCCCTATTGATGCATATGTTTCTTTTTAAAGGGGCCACTTATTTTGGTAAAGAAATGGTTTTAAATAAGGAACAAGAGGGGGAGGCATTGTCAGTCCAATTATGGAGTGCAGACATGACTTGGGAAGTAGAAAATGCTAGCTTTGTTAGATTTGATAGGCACTTTGCCTCCAAACTAAGATGCCTCATATTGAGTGATAATCCCAGAATTCCTAAGGCACTAATGCATCTTGTTAGGCCTATGGACAAACCCCATAGTCTAAATGTTTAACATAATTGGGGAGATATTATCCCATATTCAGTCTCAACTGTCATTAGGGTCTATGGATTCAAAGGAACACCCCATGTACTACCCTATCAGGTACCTTTAAAGGTAGGGATAGCTGAATTTTTGTGGCAGTTGGGAGGAGTGGAGGAGGCCTATTTGCACAAAACGGGAATAGGATCAATTTTAACTATTTGCACTATAGCCCACCAATTTGTGATAACTAAAGATGGGTGGATCTTTCTCCACAAAATTTTGGATCAATATAAGATGGCAGTGTCTCATGCTCATTTTTGTGATACAGAAGGTTTCTTTAACTCTGCTCTTAGACTTAGAATCAAGCTTCGTCAAGTTCAGCATGAATTCTATTTTCCTGAAGATATAATAAGAAATGAATATTCTCTCCATGAGCAAGAAATAAAGAAAGAAAAATGGAGAGTCTATTCAAAAGTTTTGGAGTTTATTAATTTTTTTGACAAAGATTACAGTCCTCTTAGTAATGCTGCAACCAATGCAGATAAGATAAATAAGCTCATGAGTACTTTCTCTGAGATAATGGAAGTAATGAATGAGAAGAAACAATATTTTATTAATTCTTTTCCAGATAAAGCCAGAGAGGTTATGAGAAAATTGGGTTTCACCCCCAACATTGGAATGGGTCCACTGGTGGTATGAAAGAAGACAGGATATACTATTGTTCGGCAGCAGATGCCCATTGTACACAAAGAAAAATAGGTAGTTGAATCTACGAGTACTATCCCGGAAGAAAGACCCCCTGAACCTTCTCCCAAAAGAAGAAAAATAATAAGGGAAGAAGAATCTCCTAATGAAGGTTACTCACCTTCTCAAACTCCAATGAGAATTGAGGAAGAGCAGCTCACCAATGAGCAATTTGAACAAATGGGGTCACAAGGAAAAATTTTTGTCACACAAGCAGAAATTGATGAAGGGAACCCCCAGGAACCTCCTATGCCAAGTTTTGAATTAATTGTAGCAGATTTCAGAGGAAGGGAATTGGACCCTGTTTTGGAACAAGCCAGTCAACAATTTTTGTCTGATAACAGTTTTGTAAGATCTAGGGCTTTCCATCAGTTTGCATAGAGGGTAAACATGCACATTTTTGAGCAAAGGTGTAAGAATATGAAAACAGAGCATCCAAAAATGGATGAGGCCTCCATTCAAAATCAAATAAAGGAACAAATGATGCAAGAGTTCCAGAATATAACCCCTGATGAGGGTAGACAGATGGTAAAAAATGAAAATATTTTATTATTGCCCAATTGAGATATTGTTGATGCATTAATTTTTAATTATGTATCAAATAATTTAGGACTACATGATCCAAATAAAGAGGAATTCTTGGGTACAACATTCAGCAATGATCAAGCTGCCCTTTTTATATGGTCCCTGAGAAGAGGATCCAGGACTACTTCATCAAAGCTTGATGATTCAGGACTAACAGGGAGTATCATTGTAAGGAGAGTTGCTGATACTTCAAATGTAAAGGCAGCCCACATGAATGTGGATTATACTAAATTTGCCTTGGCCATTGCAGAAATAGAAGAGAAGGAAATGATTGATATTCACAGTAAATATGAAATATTGGTGTATGCTTACAATCAAGAGGTAAAAAGGAGAATTGAGCTAGAAAACAGGGTATCTCAATTGGAGAAGATACTTGGAAAAAGGAAAGTGGGAGAATCCAGTACACTGAGAATTGCATATCCTCCACAATCATCTTTTGGATTAACCCCTATCATTGAAATACCTAACACCCCTGAAAGACCCCAATTCTATACTACAGAGAATTTGAAGCAGAAAAAACCAAATTACATGAGTGGCAGATATAATTTAGAAATCAGCAGGAAGAGAAATGGAAGAAGAGTGTGACATATTTGAGGGATAAAATACAATGGTCAACTTTTTATGATAAGTTGACAAGGATTATAACCCTCATGGATGAGTTGAATAAAGAAAAGGATGGACTAAATTCTCTTGCACAAAAATGGAGACAGAGAAATAATGATGTTACAATTATATGTATATCTGCAGTCCAAATGCCTTATCATTAAGTTGAAAAGATTTTTGATTTATTGAATAAGTTAGAAAATTTTGAGAATGAAAGAGATTCTTTACAGAGAAGATTGATACTCTGTTTTTCAAATTATCTTGCTGAAAAATTCACCCTATTTCCTTGTGCTTTAGAATCTGTTGATACAGTAAAGGAAAAAGAAAAATGGAAAAAGGAAATGGATGAATTATTCGATAACAGAATAATAAACATAATCAGTGAGACTGGCCTTTGGTTTTGGGCAAAGACAAATGAGGAGCTGGTAAAAGTACAATTGTATTATACTGCTATGAGAAAAGAATTTGATGATTTAGAGAAAAATGCAAATTCTTTAATAAAGATACAAAGAGAAACTCTAAGTTTTGATTGGCCAGATGATGATACTTTTAATAAGTGGAAAAATTAGTTTAGTGAACAGATGTCAGGAGACAATGAGGAAGAAGATGCAAAAGTAATAGTTACCCTTGTAATCAGCAATGATGACATGGAAAATCCCTAGGTTAAAGTGAGTTTGCAGGTAACAGAAGATGATACATCACTTACAGACCTCATGGGTATGTACTCCGAAAGTGAAGAATGACTGCAAGGTCAGATCGTGCTCTTGTCTCAACAATTCAGAAGCATAACAGAAAGGGACCCGCCAAGAAATGTTGTTAATCTTTCTGTTATTTTGTTTTTGTCTTTCTTTTGAAAGGACACCTGTCACCTTCTTTAGCCTGAAGCTTGTTGCATCTCACACTATTTAAGTGAGATCCCAAGGCTAAAGAAGGGTCCGAATTATGTTTTTACTAAGTATTGTGCTTAGTCCTATTTTTGGTCCAAACATTTGGAAAGCAAGTTTGTAGTATACTTTTCTATCAAAATTTCTGAGAATACATGAATGCAGAAAGAACTGTGCTTCTTTTATGAAGGTCTTTCTGGGTCTATTGTAAAGGATATACCATTTTCAAAGGAAATGAATACAAATTATGAACTGTCCCCATATCAGTTCTTTTTGAATTTTGTCTTCTTTTAAATACTTAGCTACCTTGATGTTGTGTGAGTAAAAGCTTATGCAATTGATTGCAATCTAGTAGGGTTGTACATCCATTTGTTATTGCTGTTAATTCAATGGATTAAATAAGGGCAATGATGAATGTGATGAGATTTCCTAGGTATTGAAAAGGATTTTTGAATGATAAATTCTGATAAGAATTGCTGATAAGAATTTGTTGCAAAGCAACAAATTAGATCTAAGAATTTACTATAGACTCTGAACCCCAATGGATTAGGCACTGATCGAAAGTTTTTCAGCCAAAAGAGAAGTATATTATGACTGGTTTTTTCAAATACATCATAAAATTAAATTTTACTTTTATTTCCTGTAAGATATTCAAAGTTGGCCAGCACTTGCCTGCATGGAATGTTTTAGCTTCATTTAGCCATTATTGTTGAAAACATCTGCAGATCTATAGAAGATTTATTGGCCATATCTGTTCAAGGGATGTGTTTACCAATTTGGTAAGAGTTATGTATATGTTTGAGGATTTAGAAATGAGAATCAAAATGAAACTAAGAATAATTCTCATACAATTGTTCCATTTTTGAACCATCCCTGGGTACACCCGCCCTGGTTTTTATAGAGCCAAAAGAGTAGAAAACTGTCTGAGGTTTTGTTGAAGTTGGGTCCTAGTACTTTGCATAGGCAAGTGACAATGAGAATTGGCTATTCTTTAGGTTGTGTATGTACTGATATCTAGGTATTAAGCCTTTTGTCGCTTAGTAGTTTTAGCACTGTTCTAACATTTTCAAACACCAACAAGGAACATCCTTGATAATTATAGTTTCTACAGGTGTTGTATGTGGAGGACTTGGCGGTGGCAATTGGGTCTCTTGGACACTCTATTCTAGCTACTACTCTTCAGTTGTTGCCTCTTCACCTTTTTGTGTCTTCTCCATTGTTTCCTCTTCTTTTTCTTTCTCTCCTTCCTCATCCTTTTCATTCTCTTCTTCTCCAACATCATTTCTTCCCTCAAAAGGATCTTCCTTCCCTTTCTTGATAGTAGTCAATCCATAAATCAATTTCCACATTTGTGTGGATTTCTTTAAAATACCCTCTATTTTATTCTGTAAAATACTAAAGGCTTTGTATGTGGGTGCAAATTTGCTCCCATGTTTCTAACTAGCCTTAGTTATTTGACATTTTGTAAGGTCTAACATTACATGAGCCAATGTAGACTCACTTATTTCCTTCTCCATTTTAAGATAGTAATGTCATTTATTCTCTACAATGGAGCTTAGCTCCTTAGGCATAGAATTGTACAGTTCAAGTGGGGTGGTCTTAAACTTAGCCATCATAGTGTAGATGGACTCTTCAACTATGTTTTGTTCTTCTCTTGAAATTTTATTAAAATCAATGGTCTTTAAACTAGTCAAATCTGCATTGTCTCTAATGTTGTCACAAACATTTTCCAGATTAGACTTGGTAGAATGCCTTACTAATCTAAATTGATCATTGTTAGATTCTATATTTTCTTCATCTAACTTTGGGGGTGCAACATATTTTCTTCTTTTCTTTTGTTTTACATGCCCTCCTTGCTTTGTGGCCTTTTGCTTCCCCTATTCCTTTGCCACTTGGGCTATTTCCCTGGTATCTGCCCTTGTAGTTGGCTTGGCTAGGCTTGGCTGTGTTTCTTTCTTCTTCCCCTTGGGTTGTGTAGCTGGTTGTTTCTATGCCTTTCTCTTCTTTGGCTCAGTCTTGGATGCTTCTTGCTCGACACCTTCCTCTTCTTCTACATTCTCACCCATTCCTTGGTTCAAAGCAAGTGTTTCCTATCCTTGTTCCTCCTCATCATCTTTGGCTTCTTCTTCATCATCTTCTTCTTCTTCTACAATGCCCTCACCAAATTTTGCCTTTAACTTCTTTGCAAGTTTGTCTTTGTTCTTTAGTGCTGAGGCAGTCTTTAACTCCATATCCACCTTTGACTTGACCACATCATAGGTTCCAAAATGTGGTGCACTTTTGTCCACTTCCACAACTAGTAGTGCAATTATAGCTGTTGATGTCTCATCTATATTTATTTCATAGCCAAGAGGTCTTAGCCATCTAACTCTTGGTGTGGTAGCTTGTATATAAGTATAATCGATATCTACAAGAAAGCATACATTGTTTACATGCCTCTACCAATGAAACTGGTATTCTTAGCCTTTGCTTCATGGTCTTCTTGAAGTTTTTAAAATAGCTAGTCATTAGGGTCTCAAAATTAGGTCCCATTTGCTCTATATATTCATTAACTTGTGCTATGATTGACCTATTTTCTTTCCACCCAACTTTGCCAAAAGAAGGAAACTCATTCTGTACATAGAAGAATATGAAAATCAAAATAGCACTAAACTTGCATTGGGCTCCCTTTGTTCTCCTTATAGCTACTAAATTCTCATTAATTTGTTGCAGTTGTAGTTCTACAAGATCATAAATATGATCCTTTTTCACCAATCTATAACCTACATCCACTACAGTGTAAGGGACAATGTTAAGTCTGGTAGATTGGTAGAACTTATTTGCAATGACTCTAACAACAAAGTCAACAAGAGGATCTTGAATGGTGTCAATTGTCATTCCTCTCTTGTTCCACTTGGCACCAACGTTCTTTTCAATTGCTTCCTTAGAATCACTCCTAATGGTCTTTGGCTGATCTAGGGTTGGGCGCCCTATCACTCTATGTACAATTCTCTTTGTGATTTTTACTAGACCATCTTCCAACCATAAAATTCCATCATGTATCCTGCTAAGCACTAACCTGATCCATTTAGTTTTGAAAATTGTAGGGAAATCTAGGGCACACATCAAACCCTTCTTCTCAATGATTTGATATTCTTCTTTCAAAATTCCTTTTTCACACAATCTCTGATAGGCTTCCCTCATCTCCATGTCTCCTACGGCTCCAATTTTGCAATTGTAACATCTTCTAACATCCTAAACCATAACTACCTTAGGAGTATGATAGATAGGGCTCTGGTTGGGTCATTTTTATATGACACTTCAGGGATTGGCTGAAAATTTGGTTGTTTTACTTCATTGGACACTAGCTGGACCTCAAGCGATTCTTTCTCTTGTGTTTTCCTAGAGCTAGAAGTCATTTGTGCAATCTAGGGTTTGAATATAAAGATAATATGAAACTGCATAAATTTACACAAATGTAAATACATCAAATTTGATGAAATTGTGTTGAATCATTCTTGAAATCAGCTCAAATGCTAGATTCTCTACTTTGAAGTTGTTTTGCACTCTTTTTCATCTTTTCTCTTCATTGACAATCAAGAAAAATGATTCAAAACATTATAATATACCCTATTTTCATAGCATTTAATGCTTAGTACATTTACAACTGTCCACTCAGCTTCTTAAAGATTTTTGCATTACTCGGCTTCGATTGCCTTTTCACCACTCGACATCCATAGGAGTATTAGTCAGTCAGCTTCAACTAAAATTTTCCTCTTCACTCAGCTTCCACTAATCATTTTCCTTCTACTAATTTTGGCAATCAACTTAGCTTGTATTAAGATTTTACTTGGCATCTAAGGGAAACTCGGCAATACTTATGAAATTTTAACTTTGCATCTCTAATCATGTTGATCTCTTCTTTTTAGTACCATCTTATTTAGGAACTGATGTATGATAAATCTTCATAAATTAGTCCCTCAAGCCTTTTCTTTATTTAGTTTGATGAAGTGTGACCACTTGACCTTTTAGGTGAAGTGCTCCCTTCATTTGCTATGCTACTTCCATCTTTCTTCTTCCATGTATTATTCATTTCTCCTTTGATGTGTTCAACATCTACCTTCTCTTTACCTTTGTTGTTCCTTGAGTTGGGTGCCTTTGACCTTGTTGGGTAATTTCTTCTGATATGACCAATCTTCAAACAATTGAAACATGTGGTTTGACTCAACCATCTATTGTAGTTTCCACTAAAATGTGTTCTTATGCAATTTTTGGGAATGTGTCCATATTCCTAACAGTAATGACAGCTATACCTAGTGTTGTAGTCCCATTTATAGTGATGTCCATGGCTATTTTCCCTTGTTGGCTAATTACGTGTTCACATAGGCTTTGATCTGCACTCAAAATCTCTATGTCCATACTTCTTGTAATTTTAGCAGGGACCTTCAAATCTCAGTGTTCTGATAGTCCTAGTCATGTAGTCATGTGCTTGATGTTCTTGCTTGTTGCACTTATGATACTGACTCACATTCTTATATTTTTCATGCTAATGAGCATTCTTGCTCCTACATACATTAAAGGTATGTCCCTTTTTAGAATAGAAATGCCAAGTAGGATTAGTGTTCTTACCTTTGTTACTCCTTTCTTCTATAGTCTTAGATGACTCTCCTTGTTCAGTGCTAGTGTATCCTTGTCTCGAAGTATCATTGCTAGCCCTTGGTGATTTTAGTAGCTGCTCAAAGTATTTGATGGCCTCATTAGGTTTGTTGAAGCTCTTTGCAATCTCCTTCTCTCTTTTCAAGTCATTTTGTAATTTTTCATTTTGCATCTTCAGTTTAGAGATCTCAATATCTTTGACATTCAATTCATGGTGTACATTCATCATCTGACTTAGGGTGTCTAGCTGCATGTTTGAAAATCTTGTAAGCTCAATTGACTTTTCTTCTAATCTGTTGGCAAGGTTTCTTCTGTCTTCTTCTAGCATAGCCTTATCTTCAATGGCTCTTTTCTTCTATTCAGTCACCTCATGGAGCATTATGTCAAGCTTAAGTGTTCTGATTTCTTTTGCTTGAGCTCTATCCTTCTCCATTAGGTCTGCTATTGTTGCATTAAACTCTTTGGAATCTCCATTTGCAAATAGTTTTGAGGTGTCAATCTCCTTGTATTGTGTATCATTCTCAACTATGGCAATCTCTCTTCTTCTATTTAAGAATTTTCTTAGTTCTTCCCTAGCTTCTTCCAAAGTATGTAGAGAAAGTTGTATATCAATTGTCTGATTCTCTATGATCTTTCCAAGTTTGTAGACTTCCATTTCTAGATCTTCTCTCCAAGTTGTAAGGCTCCTTCTTGTGAGAACATGGCTCTGATACCAGTTGTTGGAATTTACAAGTGGGAAGATTTACTTCTGAGAGGGGGGGTGAATTAGAAGTAACTAACTTTAACCTTTTCAAAACCTTTTAACTGATATCATTCACATGCATCTAATTCATCTAATAAACATAAAAGTAAAAACATGGATGAAAATAGATAACACAAGAATTTGGTAACCCAAAAACCCTTCAAAATGAGAAGGTAAAAGTAGGGTGGGGATGACACCCACAAAGTATCACTGTAGCAATATGTAACTATTCAACGTTACAAAATTTGACCACTTCCAATGCTCTGCCTTGTGAAAGGCCTATCCTATTAAAGACTTTACACCCTATTAAAAGTGACCTAGTTAAAGGATTTGCAAATGCTCACTTGGAATGTTACCCTATTTAAAGGATTTAGCACCTTGTTTAAAGGCTTACAACATGGATATTAAACCAACCTATCATCATATGATTTTCATTCCTAATACAATGGCTAGAGAGTATTAGAAAGTCTTGACTTGATGACTTGCAATCCTCAATTGCTAATTCCAGATCCTCATTTCACTCTATCTGTTCTGATCCTTGCTTGAGCTTATATGTCTCTCTTCACAATTCTAATACTCTATTCTAAATCAACTAAATTCTATAATGTTGTTCTATTCTTTCTAAGTCTTTACACACCCCTCTAAACTTTGCTATAATTCACCCATACACTTCTCGCATTCATGTATAAAATGGGATCTCACCCTCCTTTTAAAGGCTTGAAATACTTAGGGTTAGGTATGAATCTACAATCAATATTTATTCTTCATTTCCTGCTCAATTCTTTCACTTTTCCTATTGGTTACATGCTTTCTCCATTTTTTTGACTGGCTACATGCTGATTACATAGGTAATGAAAAAGATTCGATCTTATCTTCAAGATACTTCGAGATTCATCTTAAGTTGGCTCAAAAATGGTTTACATTTGAGTTTGTTAAGGCACAAACTCATATGTTGATTCTGTGTTACTCAACAATTACTAAATGCTAATGCTTGACACATATAGGAATTATGTCTTACTCGACTCCTATGAAAATTTTGTTTCAGTCAACATCTCTACTTTGCTCGGCACCTATAGCGACTTAGCATCACTTATCACTTGGCACTTGAACTTCATTCAACACTTGAAGTTCGTACAACACCTATTGACTCTCTTACTCGACACACACTATAGCTCAACATCTATATTATACTTGACATCAACTAAGAATTTGTTAAGTGTGTTGACACTCAGTTGTCAAAACCAATATAAAACCAACATATTCATCATAGCATGAGATACTATCTCTTTTAGACTAATAGAATTTATACATGGCTAATAGAATTGATCAATGAGGATTGTTTACTAGTGGTAAGAATCACCAAAATGGAGAATGCAAGAAATCTTAGCCTAAATCATAGTCCAAGTATCTGTAATAGTACTTAGACTGGACATATTTGGAAAGAATGTAAAATGTTAGCTCTAGCCTCTTCTTTGTTAGGTTTTGATCATGTATTTTTTATATCATATAGTGTTGTTTAATTTCTAGTTTTTATGAAAAGTAATAGCTCAGTTTTAATTATTCATCAACAAAAAAATTAAACTTTTTATTTTAAATAGTTACAGATTCATACAAAGAAACTTTTTTGATTGTAGTTTCTTGTAGTTTCAAAATTTTATTGTCACTTTATAGCATTGACACATAATATTTTGAGTTAGTATTTTGAGGTTTGATAATTATAAGTTTAGATTAACAACTATATTTAGAATTTCATCAATTTACATTTATGATCAAATCAAACATTTTTCAATTATTTTAGTTTCATCTAGATATAGCATGTTCTTAAGGCTCATCAAGTCTATCCTTGACATTATTTCCAATCACGATGGTACATATTTTGTCTTTGTGTGTTTGGATCTATTATTGTGCCAAGTAAGACAATTTTTGGACAATTATATAAAATCTCTATGTTTTGTTGCATCATTCTTGTGGGAATTCATCGTCATATTGTTGCTACAATTTGTCCACCCTTTTTTGTTCAAATTATTTGGAATAATATTAGTGATCATGACCGTTTAATTCTTTCTTTCAAGTTCATTAGTTTCGACAAGCAATATGTTTTCCCTATGGCTGGATAGTTCTTGAAGGAGATATTTTTAAGACTATAATAACATCTTTTCAATACCCAAGGTAGGCATTTTCTTAAATTTTTTGATACAGTGGTAAATTATAATTGTTCTTATTCAACCATTCTCTCTTTTCTAGCTCTCTTTTAGTTTTTCATTTTAAATACATTTGAATTTTCAAAAGGTTGTTATTGTATTTTATTTCTCCTCAAAACCAGTATTTGGATTGTTCTCCAATTTTTTGACAAATCTCAATACAACTTTAGAGAAATTATAAGAGAATTTGAGAGGGTTCACAAGGAAAATAATATGACAAATTGAGACACAATTCCTTATAAAACACACACTAGGCAATATGAAAAAATTTAGTTTCTATTATAGCAAGCCATACAACAAGGAACTTATGATACTATGCCTTTGAGAATAGTGCAAATAATTAAATATCAAAAACTTCATTTAATATTTTCGTATGCAAATCTTTGGGAGACAACTCAATTTTTTTTTAAAATGGGAATATCTTAATCCTTTAATTAAATATGAGGAACTTAAAATAATAATTAACATGACCATCTTTTAGGAATGAATAGTGAAGTTTTACTATAACAACTATACACTATCTTTAAATTGTTGCTTATTGGAATTGAGGGTTTAATTTAAATATGTATACTTCAATTTTTTCATTGATGAAAGTGAAGAAATGAATCAGAACTATATCCCAAGTGATTGTTTGACCATAAAAAATTGGTCTTTCATGGGGAAAATATATTTTGGACAATTTAGTGTTAGAATGGGAAGCATTAGAATGGGTGCAACAAAGAGTGCAAGATGCTTTAATTCTTAAACTTGGTTTTGATAAGGCTTATGATTGTATAAGGTGGTCCTCATTCTTAAAATGCTTTAATGGTTGGGATTTTGACCCAATTTTTTGTGCTCATGTTTGAATGTTACTTATGGATGCCAATGCAAGATTAGCCACTAATGGTTTTCTCTCTCCACAATTTCCTCTTTAAAATTCCATTCATTAGGGCTTCCTTTAGCAACATTCTTTTATGTCCTCACAAGTTTTGATCCCCTTGGATATCTTTTCTATCATGCCCAATCAAATAATATTATCCATGTGATTTCCCTTCTAGGAAATACTACCCCTAACTCCCATTTTACATATGACAACATGATCTTCATTTAAAATATAGTTGATGATGTTATCGATTTGTTGAACATTCCTGATTTCTTTTTGTTAGTGTCAAGTTCTTAACTTTCCATGCACAAAAATAAATTGTGGATGACTCATCCTATCCTCCACCCACCTTGGATATTAAAAGGTGGCACGAAAGCAAACATGGAGTCATAGTTAGATATCTCAAGATTATCTTTAGATTAAGAGTATCTTTAAAGGATATGTGGAAATAGTTATTTAAAAAAGTCCAAATAGCTATCATGGACAAATTGTTTCATGTGTATGGCTAGACACATGCGACTGGTCAATAAAATACTCCTAGTTAGTCCTGTCTATATATCCTCATGTTGGTTATTGTCCAAAACTTGTTACAATATGCTTACACAACTCATTTGAGGTTTTATTTGGTCTAAGTGGGGCAATAAAAAGGTATGCCAACCACCTCATCATCTCACTATATTCTTCCGAAGGACAAGGGAGGACTAGACATCATTGACCCTTACACACAAGGGGTTTTCCTCTTAACCAAATGGATTGGAAGGCCCTTAGAAGGCAATGCACTTGGGGAACTTTTGGTTCTGTATCACATTCAAACAAATTCAACTGGTAAGCATTGACATTCTATTAATCGGAGTGACAAGATCCTTCTAGCCTCACATTTTAAATGACATGGATTAACCCCACTCAATTGCATATGGAATGTTTGGCAACTGGTCTCCCAGAAAATGGTCTAGTTTGACCAATCTTTTAGCCATGGTCTCAGCTTTACGTCTTCATCAATTTGGTTGAATCATTTTATTAAAGAAAATAGCAAGCCACTAGCTATGATTCCAAGATTCAAAGCTAAATGTCTTTTTAAAAAAGGCATTCATATTTTCAAAGTCCTTTGGGACCCTGATTGTTTCTCATGGAAGTCTTGGCATTAGCTAAAATTATGCTTCAATCTAAGTTATAGACACAAGGCTCCAGTGCTAGATGTTCAAAAGCTTCTGCCTCCCAATTTATTTATCCTTATTTCTTTATTTTCCCACTTTTTCTTCCTCAACAATTGGTGATGGCCAAATGGTTGCAGCCCTAGAACCTTTCCTCTTAAATCTCTTTATAAGAAACTTGTGCATAACATGTCTATTTCCAGTAGACTTAACTCTATTGGAGATGAAAATTTAAATATTTCTAATGGAACACACTTTGTCTTTAAATATAAAAGGTCAAAGATGACTCCCAATCACAACTAATTGCTTGGACGCTCCTTAATCCAAAACTCCTTGTTGGTGTTCAACTTAAATTCCTCAACCCTCCCCCTCATTGTCCTTTCTATGGTAAGCTCAAACTTATTAAGCATTTCTTTTAGTTTTTTTCCTCATGTTAAACTGATATGGAATTAGTTATTTGCATCCTTACCTACCCTTATTCATTTTCTTTGGTCTTGGATAGCTACCTTGCTTGCTGGATATTCAAGAGTTTACAATTTGATTTCTAGTTCTTGTTAGGTAATCATTATTAAATATGTTTGGAGGTTCAAATTCTTGGCTGCCCTTTCTCACTCATTTACCCCTCTCAAAATTGAAGTCTAAACCATTTGTTGTAGCCTTTTAGCTCAAATGTCTTTGATTATTAACTTGCTAAAGGATTGAGACAAGGATGACAATGTTAGAATATATAGTCCACCAATATAATTGAGAGGTGGGGGGAGGGGGTGTGAATCAGTTATCCATCTATTATCACCATGATTGACCTTATAAATTCTTGACTATATGATCAATATAATTAGAAACCACAACAAGATACTCATGCACAATAACACTAGATATGTTAACTAGGGAATCCCTTGATTAGAGGGAAAACCTCGGTGGGGATGGTAACCACAAGATGATGCAATATAGATATTCCTTATTAGAGGATGGACCCTATTAAGAGTCTATGAAATATAGTCAGTACATATCAGTCCCTATTAGGACACATTGAATCCCTCTTCGAGGATACCAACCTTGTTAGGAGTTGTGCCAATCCTATTAGGAGTTGTAGAAGAAAGATGGACCCATTGTCCAAGCAACTTTAGAGGTAAGACCAATGAACCCACTATCCAAATGACTTCTATATTATTCCTTGTAGGGTAAAAGCACAAACCTGTGTCACCTTTTGTGATATGTTTTGTCATTTCAGCCGGAAGACTTTCAACCGGAACTGTTTTGGCTAGAATGGGTACAGTCGAACATACATGGCATTTGCGTGCACCTATGTGGCTCGTACCATTCTGGCTAAAACCCATTCAGCCGAAACGGTGACAATCGAAACCCCAACCTGCAATAAAACTGTCGTAAACCTCTAACAGCTACCATTATCACTGTTGCAGTTTCTGGAGAGCAGGTCAAGTGTTTCGGCCATAACTAGTTAGTGGTGTTTTCCTCCCCATTTTTTAATAGTTTTTAAATGTATTTTTAAATTAATAGATGTTAATTGTACTTAAAGTAGTTGTTTTAGACCTATTTTGTGAGTGAAATACTTAAAATTGTTTATTTTTTAATATGTTTAAATCATTTAAATTATTTTAGATTGTTTTAGAATGCTATTTAAATTAATTTGTTAGCAAAAATGTAGTTAAACATGAGATAGAAATGTAGAAAAACATTAGTTAAAAGTGTAGAAAAACATTAAGTTAAAATATAGAAAAATATTAGGAAAATATTAGGAAAAACATTAGGTTAAAATATAGAAAAACATTAGTAAAAAGTGTAGAAAAATATTCTAGGTTAAAATATAGAAAAACATTAGGCTAAAATATAGAAAAACATTAGGTTAAAATGTCAAAAAAATTAGTTTAAAAATATAGAAAAACATGTAGAAAAATATTAGTAAAAAATGTAGCAAACCTTTAGGGGACATTATTCAGTTTCTAACATAACCTAATGGATGTAGAGGTGAAACAATAATATCTTATGGTGAAATTAATTTTGACATTAAATACACCTTCTAACATAACCCTATATTAACTAAAATCATAACCCATACCACATTCTAACCATAACATAGGCCCTCTACTAACTAAATGAACCACACTTAGATATTGATGATGGTCATTTTAACAGCTAGTTATTGTTAGGTAATAATGAGTCTTACATTACCAAACAACACATTAAGATCGGTTAAATGATATGATTTTAGGTATGTTATCCATGCATCTATGTCTTAAGGGGACAGAGGTTTCGTAACAGGTCATACTATTTTTTATAGGTTCTAATAAGTCTTAATATGTATTATTAGGATATAATAGGTCTTATTAGGTAATGATGATTCTTACATTACGAAATGACACATAACGACCTCATGATACATTTCTAGGTATTTTTATTCATATATATGTTAAGGGGACCTAGGCAATCCTACTAGGTCATTACATCTGTTATAGGTTGTAATAGGTATTCATATGTTCACTAGCACATAATAGGTATTGTCAGGTAATAATGAGTTTTACATTGCCAAACAACACATTAAGATCACTTATGTCACTTGCATTTTTCAATATGTTATCCATACATGTGTGTCTTAAGGGGACATTTGAGTCGTAATAGGTCATACTATTTTTTATAGATTCTAATACGTCTTAATATGTATTATTAGGATATAATAGGTCTTATTAGGTAATGATGATTCTTACATTACCAAATGACACATAACGACCTCTTATGATACATTTCTAGGTATTTTTATCCATATATATGTTAAGGGGACCTAAGGACTCCTACTAGGTCATTACGTTTGTTATAGGTTGTAATAGGTATTCATATGTTTACTAGCACATAATAGACTGACCTTACTATCAACCTTAATAAAACTATATCCCATTTACTTTATTAACATTCTTAAGTCTAATTCAAACTACTAAATTAAGTCATGAGTTCTAAATTGTAAACTAACATTTGCTAACTAAACTCATTTACTTATCTAGTAACAAATTTTTCTATCCCTATGTCCTAACTCTCATCTACACTCCCCATAATCATCAAAGAATTTACATCAAAATCTAGATTTTAGTCAAGAATTATATTTTTTTATTGCATGTATACATGTGTACACTTAGTTATCATTTAATCAAGAAATTTTATTTTATTTTTATTGCATATACATGTACATGTACAAATATTTATTTTTCACATTTGCATGAGCACGTTACAATGTACATTAGATATGGTCTCTAAGATAATTTGTTTTAAAATACATATGTATGTTACACGATTGAATTTAGCACCATACATTTAATGTTGTGTATTTATATGTACATGTGTTTCAAATTAAATTTAACTTTTAATTATTTTAATTTAAATACACTTGTATGTTTATATTTGTATATATATGCATGTGCAGATCTCTATATATTTATCACTCTTGTAGCTTCACATTCATATCGTCATATTTATTTTCATATATACATTATGGCATCTGGTTCTGGGGATCATGCTCCTGCATCCTCAGGGAATGCTAGTGTTCGTGGTGGGGGTTAGAGTGCTGAGTCTGGTATAGCACATAGATTGACCTCCTCCACCCATGATAGACAACAATTATTTAGAGATACAGTTGCGAGATTATCTCGTGCTATGTAGGTTTTGGATACCTCACTTTCCTCTTCTACCACCCTCCCTAATAGGGAGAAGGTCATAGCAATGTGAGAGGAGTTATTTCGTATGATTCAGACAATTGAATCATACAACCCTTTTGATGATATGAGCATTGAGACATTTTATTCTTCTTTATCTCATAATGTCACTGGTACTATGAAGTACACACAGATTGACACTGAGTTTTCCACCGACATGGTGAAATCCATGTTTCCATCTTATGCAGATCGTCGTAGAGTTAGAGGCTACTCTGCAACAAAGTGTACTAATCCACTCATCACACCATTGATGTATCCTCGTTGGTTAGCTACTCATCATAGATGGCCACAGAAGGATGAGTTCCCCTTATATTTCTGCAAATAATTGTTTGCAAAATTTTATTTACACTATGATGTTGACTATACAGATTATCCAGGGCATGTTGGGCAGGGTCAGGGGAGACTTTTTAACAGATTTAGACCCACGAACACTCTTGCACCCCTTAACAAATGGGCAATGGTGGGTCCAAACCTTTTGGTTATGTCGAGAGGTCCACAGATGGCTACTACAGGTGAGAGTGTTCCTGATGAGACAATTAGGACACACATTTTTTTTAGCATCGCCACCATCGCCACATAGTTACACGAGATTTCTTCTGATCGATGTGGTAGATATATGCTACGTTCTCGAGGTACCGCTCCCACAGCTGCATCATCTAGCACACCTGTTGATGATGATTATGGAGTTGTAGACATACCTTCTCTTGTAGACATTTCTGCAATCTTAGAGGTGGATGCATTGCATCGTTTGGCATCATATTTAGCATCTGATCTTTTAGATGCATATCGAGCATTATCTACACTCTTAAGGATTCCACTTCATGACATGAGCTCTTAGATTAGACATATTTTGCCATGTACAGCAGTCCCAGAGGATTCACAGAGGCAGGAGGACAGTCTTGCACCTTCTACTGCTACATAGGCCCAGGCTACAACACTAGCCCCAGCTACTCAGGACCCTACATCACCCCCCCCCCCCCCCCCCCCCCCCCCCCCCCCCCCCCTACTCAGGATCTCAGTGCCATATAGCCTGGTCTATTTACTTCCATGCTTTCAGATTAGGGCCGCACTATTGACTTGGATGCTGATACTATTTTTTCATTACATGATTTAGATATCAGTCAAATCGGCAGAGCATTACATAATGCTACAGTAAATATCTCTATATGTTTAGATTTATTTTTATTATATTAAATAATATGTGTATATATTTAAATTAATGTATATGTGTGTGTTTGTGTATGTGTTATAGGGTTTGAGTGATAGTATGTTACATTTTGCTAATCTGCAGACACTGACAGATCCTACACGTCGTGAGTCCTAGGTATGTTACAATTTCAAGACACACACACACACACACATATTTGATTTATATACATGTAGATCTTGATATAATTTGTTTGTACACATAATTAAATGGTTCAAGTTATCATTTGACACAGGGTTCAGATGCAGCTGATAGAACCTTTTGGGGACAAGGCCCAGGATCAGGAGGGGGCATGTAGTTGATTAGATCATATGTGGCCTTTTATTTTATTACAAACATGTTATGTCTAGATACATATTTATATGGATAGTTTGATGTTTTATATGTTATTTCCATATGCATACATTTTATATCCAGACACTTTGATGTCTTATATGTTATTTTTAGATACATGGTTTATATGGACACTTTGATGTTTTATTTATTATTTCTAGATACATGTTTATATCATGGACACTAAATGATGTTTTATATGTTATTTCCAGATACATGTTTATATGGAGATTTTGATGTTTTATATATGTTATTTCCAGACATTTGATACATGATCTATTTTTATACAGTTGATATGGGTACATTATATTCTGCAGATATATGCACATGTATGTTATTGATCTTTTAATGTACACGTCTATTTTATTGATCTTTTGATGTCTTCATCTTTTATGTAACTTATGTATGTGTTATGCACATGTTTCTATATGTTATTCATGTTTTCAATATTCAAGTTTACATGTATATGTATAGTTATTCATCTTAATGCCTTAATCTAAGTGTAATTAACTATATAATTTTAATGGTCGATGTACATAAGAATATAACATATATTTAATGATATGTCTTAATTAACTGTATAATTAACTATATTTAGTCTAATTATATTTAATGTAGATCATGTATTAACTATATATAATGACACATGCCTTAATTAACTATAATTAACTATATTTAACCTAATTAACTATAACTAACTATATTTAATCTAATTAACTATAATTAACTATATTTAATCTAATTATATTTAATGTCTTAATAATTAACTCTATTTAATGACATACATTCTTAATTAACTATAATTAATGACTTAATTAACTCTATTTAATGACATGCATTCTTAATTAACTATAATTAATAGCATTTAATTAATAAAATATAATGTATGTAATATGTAACATAGTTCATATAACATATACATGTAAGAACATATAAAGAGTATGACCTAAAGAATGCATGTTACAACATTTAATTACTAAAAGTTAATACACGCAAGAACATAACAATTATATACAAACATAAAGAATGTATCATATAAGAACATTTAAAGATTTTATGTACATAAATACATAACAACATTAACAATCATATGTAAGAAAACATAAACAATGTACATATAAATACATACAAATACTAAAGGGGTTGTCTTAAGGGGAGGTCCTAAGAGACCTGGTCTTAAATGAGATATCCATGTCGAATTTAAATAAAAATAACAATACATGTCTAATTTTTCATATCCAAGATAAATGATCCAATGAACAAAAATTTATAAAACAAATATCCTGTCAATATTAAACATGAAAGTATAAGAGCTATACATGCATAACTCAACTAGAGCTCCACAAACAATGTATTGTTAGGATCTTCTATACTTTTTATTATCTCTAGAAGTTTTTCATGTTCTTCAATAGGCAATTTCAACTTTTGATTTCCACGACGTCCTTTTCTTTCTACTGTTTCAAATTGTAATTTGGTTCCTATAACATGGTTACTGTAGTGTAAAACCTTTTCTCCAGGCTTGTATTGAATAAATTCAATACCACTATCAATTACCCTTGTTTGTTGATAATATGTTCCTTCAATAAAAACTGATCCAATTGGATATGATTGTTCATCAGCATCTATAGTTCCTTCTAGCAACTTGTGTTTTGGTTTTGTGCATCTTAAAAGATAATATTCCGCATTTTCTACATTATCTGGTAAGGCTTGAACTGCAAAAGTATCTCCTGCATGTATATAAAAAGATAAATATAAATTAATTTTAAAACAAATATACATGTATATTAATTTATATATATGTATATATGCACACAAACCTGCCATAACTAAATCAGAAATGCGCTCATAATCAGCTGAATATACAGGATCATGAATGTCAATGTCAATGTCAACATCTTCAAAAGGAGGCTTTCTAACTATCTCCTTCAAATCCCAATGTGAAACATATCCATTCCCAATATTTTCACATGCACTCACTAGATTGTCCTTACTGCAGTCATCAACAAAAACATGTTTTCTCTCTTACTTTAATTACTGGAGGTTTATGGTTTCCTGTAGTCATCACTTGATGTAAACTTCTAATTCCAGGAATCGTTTGACAATTGTAAGGATTAGATCGATCTATATCTGTTACAAATACAAAAAATAATTGTCATATTTCAAAATAAATATTTAATTAAAAACTCAACTTGATTTGAAAAATACATTAAAAATAAATATAACTTAGTTCACCTTTCACCTCCCAAAAGTAACGCTTATTGTATTTAGTATCTCGAGTAGCAAAATGAACTTTGCACCATTCAACAATTTGATTTGCACTCTCTATCCTATTCCCTGTATGTACATACAATATGCATGTATATATAAAATTTAAAATATATGCTACTATATTATTAAACATGCACATTTTAAAAATGCATATATTTACCTGCAAGTTCATGTTGTCAAAGCGCATGTTTTATACATGCTCCTGCTCCATCATGCTCCCCTTTTCCGTGTCCACTTTCAAAGAAATTCCATAAAAACCTAACATTGGTTCTAGCATGTTGCATTGCTAACCAATTAAATGCTTTTGCAAATTTGAATTGTCCTGTGAACATGAAACATGATAAGTATCTACAATTATCCGTGTACATATATCAAATAGAAATAGACATGTCCAAATAAATATAAGTTAAAATAAAGTTAAATAAATGTGTAACTATTTCATGTATACTAACCTGCACATCCATCAGACCAAATCTAGTGCTCTGAAACATTTATTCCACGATTTCTGAGATCTTCAGAGAACATTGCAAAACAATGAGCCACATAACTCCTATCATGAACTCTATCATCACTAATATAGAAATGAACCTCTTTAATGATGATGCGTTCATTTTCATCCAATCTTTCTATCTGATCCACCTCAAATTGTGCATGTCTATAGGTCACTTGCACAAATATTGCAACTTGTTCAGAATGGTAATTTTGGCTTTGGAGCTCTGTATGAGTTGCAAATGTATAATTCTTAGAAAAATCTACAACTGAAAGTATACAACTAGGTGGAAAATAATTTTTGGAATCACGAAACTATTTAGCTTGCCATCGTGTACCATGACAATGTTGGATATGTGGATATATCAATGGACGGAACTTGGCCATGAACTCATCATAATGCAATTCACTTTCCTTCAATACAATTTTTCTGGATTCATCTCCTCTATTATTTTGGTATGTCTCATATTCATATCTCATCCATAAAACTGGTGTGGATTCATTAATATTCTCAACTTGCATAATTTAAAAAAATTTGTGTAAATCTGCACAATCTTCACACTGATTTTTGATGCATTGCACTTTGAATTCATCTGAATCTTCTAATTTATCACATAATATGGAGCTCATAAATTGTGTTGTACTGCTAGGGATGACCAAATTAGGATCAAGTATTGCCATAACTTTTTTAAATGATTGCAAGTGTAGACCAAATTCATCACGATTTCTACAACAACAAGTTTCACGCATCTTATTTATGTGTATAAAGGAAGGACGTAAACTCTCAAACATTCTCTGACATATTTTGACATTTGAAAATTCTTTTTTAAATGCTTCAAAAAGTTCACTTTGAGTTATATCTATGAAATGTTTTCGATGTTCAATTTTGGCCCCTGTTTCTTGATCTTTAATTTGTATAGTATCACGCCTGTTGGAAGAAACATGAGAATGTGTGGTCCAAAATTCAATAAATTGTCTTTTTTCTTCTTCAAAAATCCTGTCTTTTCGAGGAACTATACAAATATTCACCTAGTTATTCTCAATGTTATCATCTAGAATATTTCTCCTCTTGATGTATCTCTAGACAATTCTTCTAGATATATGCAGTACATCAGAAATTGCACGTACTTGTTTTCTATGTGTCAATTTTCTACTAGATATAGTAGTCATCAATGATCTGCGTGCATTACTCAAATCACCTCCTCGAGTTGTGTTGTCAATTTTGTTATAAGCATTTTGAAAGTTTTCAACTATTGTTTTATTAATATTATGGGCATGGCTTTTCCTGTTATCAACACCCAACAACTCTAAAACAGGTCTCATATCTTTTCTCCTAAATAACTTGACAAATAATTGTGCCTGTCCAAATATACTTTTATCCTTGAAATATTCATCCCACATGTTCTGACAATGCTTTCTGATAGTGTTATCATTTATCATATCTTTAGATGGAATTTGGTTAAAAGGTAGTTCTTCATCCAAATCCATCAAATTTTTTATGCTTTCTAATTTGTCTCTATCAATAGAACTACTAGTTTCTTCCTCTTCATTACATTCATTTTCTTCATGAATCTCATCATGTTCAAGAATTTCAGTAGGTTGGTTTTGATCATGTTTTGTATGGCCTTTCATTTTGTCGTCTCTTTTTCTATCATATTTCGTTGATCTTTTCCTTTTACTACCCATTGAATATTTCAATCTTTAGAAAGAATAATAAATAAATTTAGATTTCACTAAATATTAGCTAATGGTTCAATATATAATACATAAAAATAAAAATATGTAGAGGAGAAAAAAAAGAACCTTCAAAATATTCGATCCTTTGCAATATTGATTAAATCTACATAATAGTTGTTGAAAATTGCTTCAAAATTAATTGTCTTTTGAAAACCCTCTTCCAATTTTTGCTGCCCTATATATTTAATTTTTTTTAAAATCAAATAGTTACATTAACCGTTGGCGGTTTACTCTGTCGACATGTGTTTCGGCCAGAACGGTTTCAGCCAGAACTATTCTGGCCGAAACTGTTCTGGCCAAAATGGTCTATGTGGCAACCTATGTGGTAGCCAAACAAGCAAAAATTAGAACTTCTATAAACCTCTCACTTTGAGGGCCAATTTGACCTACTAAATTGAAGTTTTTTTTAAAACTAAAAATATACTTTTGTAGTTCTCGGAGTCACGATTATGATCATATAATTTTTTTAAAATTTTGATTATGAATAATATGTTATAATTTGAAAATATTACAAGTAGGTATCTTAAGATTCAGGAAGATGTCTATTCAAAAATAAGAAAAAAATAGTAAATCATGTTAAAAAATTAAATTTTTCTTATGTTGCACTAGAGGACAGAGTCTTCTTCAAGAATATGTAATTTTTTTAAAAAAACATGTAGATTTGATGGAAAAATTTTGATGGGAGAAAAAAACTATCTATTTATGATAACTTTGACTTTGACCAGTTATAACTTCAAAAATATTAGCCAAATTTCAATTTTTCTTTTTCGGTGCACTAGGTATACATGTTAACTCTAACATATTCCAAAATCAAACCAAAATATGAATATTTTCATATATTTGTTTGACGGGGAAAAAGCTCTATATTTTTAGTATTTTTAAAAAATTAAAAAATACACTTTCAAAATTCAAAAATAAATAAAATTTTCACTCAATTTATTTAAAAAAAATTATAGACATAAACTTCATCCATTTTTACACATTTCATTAGTTTACATCATCTTCAAATTCTAAGCACAAATGCCACTTTTATTTCGTTAAAGTTGAAGACTTTAAATTCTGATATCACTTCTCCTTTATAAAAGGTGACACAGGTTTGTGCTTTTACCCTATAGAATAATAGAGTTGAACTATATTGCACCTTCCTCTTCCTCTATCCTATCAACTAGAATTCTTCTCCTTCTGATCCTGTAACTAGATCACAAATATCACATCCAATAATCCCTTGGAACACTTACTCACATTCACCAAATAATCTTCTCCTTTTCATACTTGATACTAGTTCAACACAATTAACACATTTACAAACAAGGAAAACACCTTTCCTTTATACCTTATCTTCAAAATAATTCCTTGAATTGGCCTTGAGGCTTTCCCAATTAATTATAATAAGGTAATATTTAATTAATAATTACAATAGCACAATTAACTCACTATCTATACAACTTATCACATGTACAATATTAGGGATTGCACACTTGTTGACATCAACATTAGACTATCTTTTGTTACTAATTGACTATGCATCTCTAGATTATATCTCTGTTAAAAGATATAATGCAATCATCAAAAATTGCTTATCAGTTACTTTGTCTTTGCACTACTCTCTGTAAATTAGGTATCTCTTCTATACATCTTTGACTTACTTAACGTACATTGAACCTAATGATCAAGACACACTATAGAGCATGTCCTTTACTGCACTTTTCTAGACAATCAAAACATTGTCTGTACAACTAGGATCTCTAACTCCTACTCTACCAATCTTCACAGACTAACTGCTATGTTGACATCAATGACAAACATAGTCATGAATGCAACATGTCAATACTATCACATGCTCTCCAATGCTTAGGATACTCCCCCAAAGGATTGCCACTAGCATTTGTTCTAAAAGACAAGGTGAATGCAAAATGTATTGTTTCTCAACTTGAGAACAAAGTAACACCCAATTAATTGAGCTACATCTGATGGAGAACTTGGAAAGCCATTGATCATTATTTATAGAACCTCTTGTAAAGTTGAATGTAATTTTCTGCAATATATGTTTGAGTGTTGATTAGTTTCTAGACAACAACATTATTGTGCTTTGAGGCTCTTGTTTTGTACATCACAGTTGTAATAATTTTTACTTGTAATTTATATGTTTTCTTCCAAAAATTAAATTTTTGATATGATAAGTAGTCTTTTTGTCTAATTTTTGAATCATATATTATATTCAAAGTTTAATAAATTTTAGATTCCTAGAGATATCATATAGAACACCCCTTTACATTTTGATTTCAATTTATATTGAAAATAGAAATATCCGATTTCACCAACCAAAAAATAATTATATTACAATTTTAAACAAAACTCTTCGATACAATACACATTAATAAAATGTGTGCACTCCAACTCTTCATATATGTGGAGATCCTAATGATTATAAGAATAAAGCATATTCAGGGGTTTTGACTAATTATAGTGTTCATCATGTCCTTGATCACGTGGAGGTTTAGGAGGTTCTCACTTAGATCTATGATCTTCTTGTTGAAGTCTTCGCCCCTTACAAATTTCATCCATGGTGCCCACACTTCTCTGCATTAAAAAATAAATGCATTAATAATGTGATGGAAAAAAGTATATATCATAGAAAATTTGTCACTTTTAAATGTATGCTACACTTAAAATAAACATCTTGTCGAAAGGCCCTTAGTTACTTGTAAAGTTGAATGGCTCGCAAAGAACCCACTAGGAATCAAGTCTTCCTAAGTGCAAGGTTTGGCACCATAAGAGATGAAGCCAAGATCATACCAAAAAAACCAAAAATTTAAAAAATTTAAAAATTATGCAAAACTCATGGAAGGTTGTACTTCACATCATTTTAGTCATAATTAGATAGTAGATAAGACTAAGGGAAGAATTAAGCTTGGGAAAAAAAGTCAACTTTGACTATTTAACACTTTTGGTCTAGGAATTAAGCTTAGTGTGTGATGTTTAAGTTGTTCTGTAGATAAGAGGTTGACGAGTCAATTGCGTACCCAATGCATGATGTTTGATTAAGATATTTTATCGAAATCATGATGAATTAGAAAAGGCTTTTGACAAGACTAGAAAGGTTTAACAAGAAGCTAGAAGTAGACTTAAATACTCCTAGAATAACCCTTCACCATTGACTCCCAATCTGCACAAAACCATTAGACCTAGGAAGCCTGCAAAGATAAACCCTAAAGCACTCTTGGGAAAGAGCGATCCACAATACTTAAAGATCATACCCACACCTTGGGTTTCTCTTCAAATTAGGATTAAATCTACAATTAGAATCAAATGCTTAACCCTAACATCCTCAAATTAAGATGAACCCCACAACCTAGATCACCTCAAATCAATCAGGATTGAACCTCTAATGAATTAGAATTGAACTCACAACCTGAGTACTCTAGAATCAGGATCCAACCCACAATAATTAGAATCAAACCCACAGCAGCTAAAATTGAACCCACAACCTTCAAAATCAAAACCGCAACCTAATGGCTTTTATTTAGAATCGATAAAACTCACAACTTAAGTCCCCTGAATTCAGAATCAAACCCTAACCATTAAAATTGAACCTAATACTGAGAATCAAAATCGTTAATCTAAATGGCTCCTAATCAGGATCAAACGAGAATCAAAATTACAACTTAAATGGCTTTTAATCAGAATCAAACGTTAGAACACCAATCCAAAATGATAGGGTCAATTATGAATCAAACCCACAACAATCACGATCGTACCCCCACTACAGTACTCTCGAATCAGAATTCAACCTGCAATGATTAGGACCAAACCCACAAAAACTTAGAATCGAGCTCACATTGTTGACTGGCTCAAGTCCACAACAATCTGGAATGAACCGAGAAACTGACTTGACCCACAATCTGAGTTTCAAGTCAGAATCGAACCCACAACCTCCGTTGTCTAAAAATAACAGCCGAGAAGAAGAAAGGGAGGGGCTTCACGATCGATAAAATACAAATCACTTAAGACACAGAGCAAGAGTAACAATATCAATCACTTGGTCACAGCGCGGTCGTCGTTAGAGGCCGTATACATCTATAAAAGTACATTGGGAGATGCGTACGTTTTTATATATTCTGGCAAAATATAGTACGGTGTACCGTGTATTGACGCTGTCATATTTGGCGGCCTATTGTTATAGTAATCCCATCCACCAGAAGAGGAGTTTCGGCATTGATATTCATGGTTAAAACATTCTCATCTTCGCCGGTGCAAGCAAGTGGAAAGGAGAGAGAGAAAAAGGTAAGAACGGGAAAGTACGTCATCTCCATTAGAAAAGAATACAAGGCGTATGATTCTCAGGGATAACTCGAGCCATGTGTATTTAACATCGAACAAGTACAAAGAGATACACCGTATATTTATCTCTCTTCTTTTCGGCTAGGGCTACTCCTTTAAGGAATTTTTTCTGCTTTGTTGAACGATCAAAATATTATTATTATTCTTTTTTTTCCTTCGTTCGGAGTTTAACAGTAGTAGTCAACATAATGGGTATTAAATTATTATTTAATATTTAATTAAAACTAGCATTTGTATCTGTAAGAGGTTAAGGGGATAAGTCAATAGAGTATTCTATGAATATTTTCATTACATGAAATTATATATTTAATTAAAGGGTTAAATATAGTTTTCTTATGATATATAGAATTTGTGGTCATGAAACAATAATGGTTAGGGTGGTCCAAAACAACATAACAACAATGGTATTTTTGAAGCTGAATAGTATTGTATAAATATAATTGTAAAATGCTAGTAGAAACACGGATAATGTTTGATAGAAGCATTGTATGTAAGTAAAAATAAGTGTGTCAAATTTGATATTACGATATTTTTGTATGGGTAAAACTTGTACGATATCCCATAAAAGTGAGCAGTGCAATTATTTGGAGTTCATTAGTAAATCTTGTGTATGACATGTCAAAATGACTTTGATCGTCTCTTTGCTCCAACTACTGAACCTATAAAAGTGAAGTAGATAAAATTGTCAACAAACAAATGACATTCTTAGTTTAGATAATTGAAGAAAGGAAAAGTGTATTGAAGAGGAGTGAAAACAAAAAGCATATCATATCAAAGTGAGAGCAAGAACAATCGATCTTCTTCTTTCTTTCTAATAATATTGTACGGGTTTTTTTTTCATTTTGCAAAAGCGTTCAAAAGAGAATGCAGGTTCAATGCGAAGGCCTTGTAGGGATTTGACCCTAGAGATGGCTATAAAGGTGAGGCCTTGTCTTTTAGTTTTACCTATATCAGCTATGGCCTGCTCTATGGTGAGGCATTGGGATTTGTGTATAGTGATAGCCCATGTAGTGGTTAGTGGTAGTTGGGTATAGCTGCCTCAAGTAATTGAATGGATTGGTATAGTTTTTGGGTTCTTGACATCCCATGGTTGGCCATTGTAGGTATCAAATGTGAAAGTAATATATGTTGGCAACTTAGGAGGCTTAGAGAATGAGGCATATGCAATGTCCTTTACTTCACCAAGAGATCCATTGAGAAGACTAGCTTGTATCCATAAGTTTGTGGTAAGCATGACACACTAGAATTTTCATAGGAGAACTTCTTGTAAGAGATGGTCATCTGTATAAGTTTCAACATATTTGTGTTGTGTATTTACAACTACACAAAGTGCAATAGGTGCATTTAGTTGTTTGAGTTTTTGTTTATTATGTAAAGAAACTAGTTCATTTGTGGCAGACAAATGTATTATTTGGTTGAAGTTCACTTGCTTATTTACTGGTAGTTGTTTTTTTGTGCATGTCATTAGTAATTTCCAAGCATCCTTGGATGTTTTTGCATTGTGCATTTTTTGTAATGCATGATGAAATTTTATTTGCATTGGGTTGCCACCGTCTTGTCTAAAAATTGTTTGTATGTTAGCAATATTCAAATGATAAGAGATATTGTGGAATAGTGATTTATACCATTTTCATTAATTTCAACACATTACAAAATGATGTCCCAACACACACACACACACACACACACACACACACGCACACACACACACACACGCACACACACACAATTGAAAGCTTCTAACAAAAAAGGAAAACCTTATGTAACTTATCATTTATTTTTTATATGATTGTTAATAGAAATATTCTCAAGCATTTAATAAAAAATTTAAAAATTTAAAAATAAAAAATGAAATACTTATTTCAACTTATAAAAGATAATATAACTAGTTTATTAAAATTAATTTAACTAAAACTAATAATAATCTCCAATAAAGTTTTAAATACAAATTTAAATTAATTTAATATATTAATGATTTAAGGTGACAACTTTAGAAAAAGCATTAAAAATATTTCATTGCTTGATTCTATGTTTGGACAAATACAAAATAAATTTATTATATAAGTTCATAATAAATACTATTAACCAACATAAAAGTTCACTCTTAATACTTTCTAAGAAAGAATAAATATTATATAATAAAGGTATTTTCGAGAATTGGAAATTTAACTTAAAAATTTATAAAGCTAAAAGGATAAAAGGAATTGAAAATAATATAGTTCATATAGTTCAATTCATAATGATCCAATGAATAAGTATGTGTCCTTTCAAACATCTTCTATTGGAAAAATATTCAATAATATAGTTATAAGATTTACCGAACTCAATGGTGGTACTAATTTTCTACTCAGTAGAGGGTAAGGTAGCATCTATTGTATGGTTTTTGGTGTTTCCCCATCATGATGGTTTTTTTTGCTTCTTAGGAGAAGATTCCCAAGGCAATTAGATTTTTGAGAATCACTTCTAAACTATTATCTACTGTAAGTTGAGGCAAATGAAGTGTGCAATTTTTTTCCTTGAACTTAATATGACTTATTCCCTATCTTTTGTGACCTTTCAATTTCTTGTAGTTCCTATGCAGTTGGAACATGTTCCCGTATCTCCCATTTAGGGGATAAGTAGTCATGAATGATGAAAATGATGAAAATAATAGGAGAGAAAATGACAAGGATCATCTCGTGTACTAATAGCCTAAGTAGATCTTCTGTGTTAGTTTTAGGTAGCTTGGAAAGATATTTATCCATATGTGATTAATTGGCAAATAATTATTAGAGTTATGAAAAATATTTGTTAATTAATTGACTCCTTCTAGAAGCCACTAGTAACCTATTAGTTAGGTTGTTTTAATCAAGAAGCAACTAGAAACCTCTTGGTTAAGTACTATAAAAGGGGGTCAAGGGAGACATTTGGAGAACAAAACAAAGGAATAGAGGAACACAAGGAGTTGTAGAGCATTTGCAGTATTAGCAAATGACATTGGAGTGATAACAAATAGTCTTGTAGTGTTAGCAAGGGTGTAGTGATAGCATTAGGGATAATATCAGAGGAATATCAGTGGGAGAAATTAGGAGGTTGTTTGAGTTCTACCAGTGAGAGGCAAGGAATTTTGAATCTCTTGATTTGTTGAAGTTAATATAATTTCTCATCTGTAGAATTGGTTTTCCCTTAGGGGTTTTTCCAAGGAAAATTTGTCCAAAAATATTGTTTTCTTTGTGTTGTGAATTTCTTTTCGTATTTTATTGGTGAAATTGTAGTTGTGTTATTTTTCAATATAAGTTGTGGATTTATTTTTAGTAGTTTAATAATCGTTTATGATAGGAGATTAATAATCAGTGACTGCAATAGGAATTTTCACATGGTATCAAAGCAGTGTTGAGGGTAGAAGAGTTTTTCCCTAGGAAAAAAATTAAGGTTTTATATAACCCAGTGTGATCTCTTTAGAATTATTACTTTAACCCCTTAAGATGATGTCAATTGGTTTGAGAGATTAGGATAGCTTGGATGATGGCTCAAATTTTGGTGTCTGTAAGGCTAGAATTTCTTTATTGTTGGAAGAGAATGGTATCAAGGATTATGTAACCAATATTGTACCTATACCAACAAATATGACACAACTTGTAGCACATAAGAAGGATGATGCCAAGAAAAGGAAGATTATCCTTGATGGTGTCAAGGATCATATTGTTCCACATATCTCAAAGCTAGACATGGTGAATAAGATGTGGGACACCATTCTAAATCTATACCAAAATGCTACCACTAATAGGAAAATGATTCTAAGAGTGAAGCTAAAGAATACTTAGATGAACTACGGAGAAGATGTTACAAGTTACCTCACTAGGCTTAGACTTGTCAAGGATAGGTTAGTAGCTATTGGAGATAGTCTGAGTGATGATGAGCTAATGAGAATAGCTCTAAATGGGTTTTCTAAATAATAGAGTGTCTTTGTTCAAGTTGTCAATGGACAAGATACCTTACCAAGTTGGGATCAACTATGGACTCATTTCACTTAGGAGGAGTTTAGACTAAGTCTTGTTAATAGGGCCAACAAGAGTCAAAAAAATTAGGTGGAACAGGAAAATGTTTCCCTAGCGAGGAAAGGGAAAGCAAAGAAGGGGTCTAGCAAAGGATCAAATTCACAAAGTGAGAAGAAGAAGAAGGACCTATCTAAGGATAAGTGCTTTGGTTTTCATCAGTATGGTCACTATGTCAGTGATTTCCTAGAAAGGAAGAAGGAAAAGAAGTAGGCGGTAGCTTCAACAAGTGTAGAAGAACTCTCTAGTAGACTGGAAGATGAGTTTGCACTTATAGCTTGTATGGTGAGCTCAATCTCACAGACTATCTAGTCTATAGATAGTGGGGCATCATTTCATATGATAGGAGTTAGAGAGTACTTCTCCAATTATAGGGAGGAGAACACCAATATCTAGATTTTCTATGGGAGACTTGTCCAAACTCAACTCGGTTTGGAAAGGGACTATTTAGTTTTAGAGGGAGAATGGAAAGATAATTCTAGTTCATGATGTATCATATGTGCTAGGCTTAGGTATAAATTTGATTTCTATATTTTTCTTTAGGATAGGGGGTGGATAAAAGAAAAAACCTATGTCACCCTTTTGTAAAGGAAAAGGCTAACAAAAGTATAATTGTTCACTTTCAATGACATAAAATTAGTATTATTAATTTGAATTTGCAAATGAAGTAAACTAATGAAATGTGTAGAAATGGATGAAGTTTAGAAATTTTTAACATTAATTGAAATAAGAATTGATATATATTTTCCTATTTTTTATAGATAATTTTTTAGCTATTGAAAAATGCTAAAAATTAGGGGTCCAATTCCCACCACAAAATTAGATTGAAATAAATTTATTTCCCTTTGATCTCAAACTATGTTATAGATAACATATATAGCTATAACAATCAAAAATAAAAATAAGCTTTAGACCTATATTTCTCTTTTATAATGATTCAAATTTCAACTCACTTGAAATCGATAGTTTTCATTTCCCACCACATTTTTTAAAACAAATATATTCTAGCTAGGAGAAAACTTATACATTCTAAAACATGGCTCTCTCCTTTAGAATGTCATATAAATTTGTATTGTTTATATGATTTAATATTTTTTCCTTTTTCAAAATTGAAATCTTTTCAAGTGTTAAAATACATACTTGTAGAACTTTTTAATTACAATATGCTATATCTAATTAAAACACTATAAAATCTATATGAGAACATTCTTGACTCTGAGTTCCATAAAATGGTGTTTATATGTTACTAAAAGAATATTATAAAATGGTGTTTATATGTTACCAAAAAAAAATCATAAAAATAGTAAGAGTTATTGAAATGCCACTTTTTCTGAAATAACTGTATTTCTTTAGTAATTAGATAAAAACTAGTATAAAACATGTATTTAATAGACATTTCCAATTGGAAAAGTGTGAGACCATATATAACTTAGCTTGAATGAATTTATCTAGATCATATGTTTGGAAAATTTTGATTTTTAGATAAAACTAGTCAAATTCAATCATTCTGATAAGTCATCCTGAAAGGTGATAAACTTTGCACTTTTACGTAGGTATAATATACTCTTTAGAGGGATACATGTGTTGATTAAGCACAAGGATTAGAAATCACCCATAGCTATTGAAGTTAGGAGTGGTCACCTTTATAGGTTGTAGTTTGATACTCCCAAGGTACTCATGAGCAACAATAATTATAGAGATCTTTGAGAGCTATGGCATAAGATGATGGGCCATGTTCATCATGGAGCACTCAAATTTCTTCATAAGATAATGATAGGTGTTCCAGAGGTGAACACAAAGCATGATGATGTATGCAAAGGATGCATGTTGGGAAAGTTTGTGAAAGCATCTTTTCCAAGGAGTGACACCAGATGTGAAGGTGTTCTTGATGTAGTACATTTAGATGTATGTGGACTATTGTTGACAAAGTCTATTAGTGGATATGAGTACTATGTTAATTTTTATCAATAATTTCTCCACGAAGACCTAGATATACTTCTCGAAGACCAAGGATGAGGTTTTTCAATTGATTCCAAGAGTTCAAGGCTCTAGTGGAGAACTCAATATGAAGGAAAATAAAGATTCTTTGGTTAGACAATGGAGGTGAGTACAAAGTAAATAACATCCATGAGTTCTATACCAGGGAAAGAATCAAGAGATAGTGAATTGTTCCTTACAATCCATAGAAAAATGGAGTTGTTGAGAGAAAGAAGCATTCTATATCAGAGGTAGCAAGATCTATGCTATGTGACCAGGATATGCCCTGCTACTTATGGGAAGAAGCACTTGTGTAGTACAATAGTCTACATTCAGAATAGGGTTCCACATAAGGTGCTAGGGAGAATGACACCAAAAGAAAATTTCATAGGAAATAAGCTTGATGTTAGCCATTTTAGAATATTTGGGAGTTTGGCATATTATCATATTCCAAGTGATACACATACCAAGTTAGATCAGATTGTAGAGAAGGGCTACTTTGTTGGGTATAGTGAACCCTCAAAGCCATATAGAAATTTTCTCCCTGGGACCAGAAGAATTATTATCAGGTTTGATGTAAAGTTCATGGAAGATAAGGAATTTAGAAGGTCTAGAGATTTGCCAATAGATGATCAGAGTGAGCAGCCAATAGAACCTCCAAGGCCTAGTCAAGGCTAGCAACACACAATTACAGTTACTAGTAAAGTGTAGCCTTAGGTGATGAAGTTTCACAGAGCATGTAGCAATAGGTGCAATAGGAAATGCATTTAGAAGACTTAGAGGTTGATATCTCATCCTTTATAGTTGGTAGTAGTAACCATGAGGTTCAAGAGACACTAAGGGATACTAAGGAGTTTATGGGAGCTCCTAGGAAGAGTACTAGACAATGAAAACAACTAGCCAAGTTCAATGACTATGTGGCATTAGTTAGTCAATTGGTAGATAGTGAACCTTCCAACTATTAGGAGGCTATAGAGCATAAAACATGGTGAGATGCTATGGTTGAGGAGTTTTCCTCAATAATGTAGAATGATGTGTGGGAGGTATTTCCTAGACCAATAGATAGATCAGTAGTTGGATCACGTTGGATCTATAAGATAAAGCATGGTGCAGATTGTAGCATTGAGAAATATAATGAAAGGTTGGAGGCCAAGTGGTTCTCTCAAAAGGAGGGAGTAGACTATGATGAGACATTTTCTAGTGGCCAAGTATACTTCTATAAGAGTTGTGATGTTGTTTGCAGCACAGATGGGATGGCAAATCCATCAGATGGATGTCAAGACAAAATTTCTTAATGGTCAATTAAAGGAGGAGGTATACATAGAGCAACCAAAAGGCTTTTTAGCACCCATGTGTGTAGATTTAAGAGAGCATTGTACAAACTCAAGTAAGCTCCTAGAGCATGGTATGAGCACATTGATACTCACTTGTAGGAAATGGGCTTTGTGAATAGTAAAGTAGATGCTAACGTCTACTACTTGGTGGTTGGAGGTATGATTCTCATTCTTGTTCTTTATGTGGATGACTTATTTCTTATAGGTTCACTAGTGCTAATAGAAGACTACAAGAGGGACCTTGTAGAAGAGTTTGAGATAAAGGACTTAGGAATTATGCACTACTTTCTAGGCATGGAGGTGTGGCAAAAAGATGGAGAAATTTTCCTTGGTCAAGGGAAATATTGTATTGAAATAATGAAGAGGTTCAAGATGGAGGATTGAAAAGCCATGTCTACACACATGATCATGAATTGGAGGAAGGTAGATACATCAAAGGATAAGGATATAGACTCCACCTTATATAGATAGTTGATTGGTTTTCTTATGTACTTGGTCAACACTAGGCTGGATATAACATTTGTAGTAAACTCTCTTAGCTAGTTCATGGTTGAACCAAAGAGAATGCATTGGACAATGCCTAAGCATGTATTGTGTTACTTGCATGGTATAGTTGATTATGGGATTAGATATATTTGAGGTGAAGATATCAAGTTGATGGGCTATACTAATGGAGATTTGGTAGGAAGTACAATAGACAAAAGGAGCACTCCAGGGTGTTGTTTTAGTTTGGGATCAAGAGTTGTATCTTGGTTCAACAAGAAGCAAAAGTCTAAGGCTTTGAATTCAATAGAAGAAGAATACATAGTAGCTAGCATGGCAACATGTGAAGCTATATGGCTTCGAAAGTTATTAGTAGCCTTGTTTGGTTAGAAGGATGAGACTACTGTGGTACACTATGAAAATCACAGTTGCACCAAGTTGTCTAAGAATCCAGTATTTCATGATAGGTCTAAATATATAGACATCAAATATCACTTCATCAGAGATTGTGTATAATGGTTGGTTATTCAACTGCATTACATACCTATAGAGAAGCAGGTAACAGACATCCTGACAAAGGCTTTAGGGAAGGAAAAATTCATCTTCTTCAAAGATAAGTTGGGTGTCATGTAGAGCAACTTCCTCACTAAGAGGGAGTGTTAGTTTTAGGTAGTTTGGATAGTTGTTCGTCCATATGTGATTAATTGGCAAATAAGTGTTAGAGTTATGACAAATATTTGTTAATTAATTGACTCCTTCTGGAAGCCACTAGTAACCAATTGGTTAGGTTGTTTTAATTGAGAAGCAACTAGAAGCTTGTTGGTTGAGTTGTCTTGATCAAGAAGCAACTACAAACTTCTTGGTTAAGTAGTATAAAAGAGGGTCAAGGGTGACATTTGGAGAACAAAACAGAGCAATAGAAGCAATGAATTTTTAATCTCTTGATTTGCTAAAGTTAATATAATTCTTTTTCTATAGAACTGGGTTTGCCAGGCACAATTTTTCCAAAAATACTCTATTCTCTATGTTGTGAATTTCTTTTCATATTTTATTGGTGAAGTTGCAGTTGTGTTATTTTTCAATATTAGTTGTGAATTTATTTTTTGTAGTTTAATGATCAGTGATTGCAATAGGAATTTTCACATTTTGTACCTTGCTAGATAATGCATTCTCCACCTAGATAATCCCATCCACTACATTTGCAAAGAAAATAGGCAAACCCAATTGCACATCTGTATAGACGGAGACAAATGCTAGTACTATAATGGGTGTGAGGGGCTACGTGTAGGGGTGCTTTCAAGATCTCTATTCCTCGACTGCCAACAATGTAGTCATGAAGCAATTGCAAGATATGGACTTTTTTCTTGTACTATTCCCAATTATCCCCAACCTCTTCTACTTTTATGGGGGATAGGTTTTTAAGTGCCTTATCAAGCCAACCCTCACTATCTAGCCTAATCTACAACTAATTAAAATGTCTAAAATGTGAAAATAAATGAGAAGGAACTGGGAATGCATGAAAAACCCAAGAATAAAAATGAGTCTTTAAAACAAGTTGTATCCACTGTTGCTAGTGCCTTTGATGTTATCGAAAAGAGAAGTCGGTCTAAAGATAAGAATGCAACATAATGAGCAATAACAACAGCTTTAGTTAACAAATCAACATCTGACAAAAGATTGTTTAGCAACATAAGTGGATATATTAATGTGAATCATAAGACTTTAGAAAGAGCTGTAAAGAGAGGGGTTAACTTTGAATGTGATCCAACAAATATTTTATGAACTTCTAGTGGTAGAATCCCGAGATGTGATATGAAACTTACTAGTGAAGTCAAAAGTTTGATTGAAAATTTTTGGCATGATAATACAAGAGTATCACCTAATTCAAGAGATGTTCTTAAATTGAGAATTGGGTCAAAAATACATTATCCACATCCTAAACACCTTTTGGACATGACTCAAACTGAATTGTTTAAAAAATTTGTAGATGGTAAGGTATTATATATTACCATTAGTCAAAGATCTTTTGAAAAGTGTAAACCATGATATGCAAGGATTAACAAGGAAAAAATCACATGTTGTTGTAAAACTCATATTCAATTTTGTTACCATTATGATGTATTTCGATCTATACATGGTGCCATGCATAGTAAAGAAATGTTGCAAGAATGTGGTATAAAAATACCACCTCAAACTATAAAAGATCTCATATTAGGTTTGTTTTGTAAGCCACCTAATGATCAATACTTTCTTTTCAATGCATGTCTTTCTAGTACATGTGATATGTGTGGCAATCTTTCTTTATTAGATGAATATTTGCATGAAAATGCTTTGACTACTTTTGGACAATAATTAGTTAAGGTAAAAAGATTCAAAACTATTGAATATCCATTGAAGGATGGGAAGATTGGAAGAAGGTGTGATGTAGTTACAGATAAAGTTAGTTGTCATGCATTTATGGATGAGTTTAAGAGTGTGATCATACCAAAATATGTTAAACACTCTCAATATTCTAGATGGCTTGATGGACAATTTTTCTTATGCAAGAATACATTTCCAATTGGTACTATACTTTCAGTTGTTGACTTTGCAGAGAACTACACACTTGCACTGCAATAAAAGGTACAACCACAATATTACAATTTAGTGCAAGTAACAATTTATGTTCATATAATTTATAGGCATGCACCTGATAGTACAAAGGAGGATTGAAAAATATTGAGAGAGTACCATTTTTATATAAGTGATAATAAACTCCATTCATCTGAGTTTGTCCAATATTGTTTCAAGGTTTTTTATGATAATTTAAAAGAGAGACAAATTCAAATGACACAACATTGAATATGGTAAAATAATTGTATAGGACAATTCAAGAATACTATAATGTTCTATTTGTTGAGGAGGACACATAAGAAAACTAACGCCCAACATGTGTGGAGTTTTTTTGAGGCTAGACATGGTAAAGGAGAACATGATGGTGCTAGTGCATGTGTGAAGAGAACCCTTAGTAGAGAGCAATTAAAATTTGAGGAGAAAGCTAAATTTAAAAATGAACATGAGATTGTTGAATGGTGTAACAAATATTTATACACGTGATCAAGTTAGAACTCTGCAATCAAATGTTTCTTCTACCTAGTTGAAGAAAATAATATCCCTTCAAGATATGACTATGATACAATTAGTGGGTCAGCTAAATGGAATTCATTTAGGAGTTTAGATTCTAACACCTAGACTATATGGACAAGGGAGCTTGCTTGTTTTTTATCAATTTTGTCTTGTAGGTGAATGGGAAGAATGTGAGAATACAAAATGGTTTGAAGATTGGCAACAAAGATCATTAGCACCTACTAACGTGCATTTTGAACATGATATAGTAAATGAAGGCCAGAATGTTACTTTTGCATCAGAAGACTATGATCGTATTTCAGACCTCATAGAACCTAGTATGCACAATTTAATTAGATTTTTTGTGATCTCATGCTTCAATTTATGTAATTTTCATATGTACACTCATGTGATTAAAGTGTTTCTATACTTTATCTTATCTTGTAGGACATGTTTATGTTGTTATTACACCTAGTGATAATGATGAACAGACTAAGTATTGGCTAGCTAGATGGGTGGAACCTAAGAAAAAATTGACATGTCATGAAGTAGACAATGATGGTTTTGAGTATCCAATTGGGTATGTCGTTGTAGCTGGTAGTTGGCTACGTAGATACCTAACAAGAATAAATGGTTTGCCAGCATTTGAAGACTACCAAACCAAAAAGAAGATTTTACACTATTCTCATTTCGTTGTGGCAACAAATATCAAATTAGAAAGATACAAAGGGAGACCTACCAATAAGGTATTATGGAAAATTTCAATGGATGAGCATGAGACAATCATAGATGCATTGAAAAAGAGAGAAGATACAGATGGTACAGTGGGATGACTACATTTAAATAAAAAACATGTAAATTTTTTTATTATTGTATTATTTTTATATATATGTACTTATATAATTTAATTATATGTATTTTTGTGTTGTCAATACCAATTTAGAGAACTTATATATCTCTTATTCAAGTCTCAATTAAAATTTATGCAAATTTAAATTTTAAAGTGGATCGAACATCAACATCTTGTGCAATTTCACATAGTAAGTACAAATTACACATATATTTACATAGTTTAGATACCTTGAATATTAATTTATGTGTTTATTAACATGTGTTTTTTTTTTTTAAATTTTATTTTACAAGACCTCATTTGAAGAGATGTGTTGAACCAATTTTATGTTTTGAGTTCACTAAACTATAAATATATCATTCATTGTCTTACATATATTGTGAAATATGTTGTACAAACTAATTCAAAAATGAGAGTTTACTTCTATTTGAAAGTTAAAGGTATGCACTTGATAAATTATAAATTAATTGTCAATTTAAGTAATGACCTCCTATTTTGTTCCATTACTTTTACATTCAAACATGTTTAAATTAATGTTTGTTTGAAGTTTCAAATTACTATTGATTGTAATATTAAAAACAAGTCACTTGTAGATGATAATTTAAAGATCATTACTCATTGTATTCATTATATGTTAGATCATTACTTATTGTATTCATTGTATTTATTATATCTTACATTACGAAAAAACACATTAAGATCAATTATGATACATTGTTAGGTACATTATCCATACATGTGTGTCTTAAGGGGACATGGGAGTCCTAATAGGTCATAATAATTTCTATACATTTTAATAAGTCTTAATATGTTTACTAGCACATAATTGGTATTATTAGGTGATAATGAGTCTTACATTACCAAACAACTCATTAAGATCACTTATGATACATTGTTACGTATGTTATCCATACATGTTTGTCTTAAGGGGACATAGGAGTCCTAATAGGTCATTGTGTCTGTTATAAGTTATGATAGGTATTCATATGTTTACTACCACATAATAGGTCTTATTAGATAATAATGAGTCTTAAATTACCAAACAACACATTAATATCACTTATGATACATTTTTAGGTACATTATCCATACATGTGTGTCTTAAGGGGACATGGCAATGCTAATAGGCCATAATAATTTCTATACATTTTAATAAGTCTTAATATGTTTACTAGCACATAATAGGTTTATTAGTTGATAATGAGTCTTACATTACCAAACAACACATTAAGATCACTTATGATACATTGTTTGGTACATTATCCATACATGTGTGTCTTAAGGGGGCATAGGAGTCCTAATAGTCCATTATGTTTGTTATAGGTTATGATAGGAATTCATATGTTTACTACCACATAATAGGTCTTATTAGGTGATAATGAGTCTTACATTACCAAACAACACATTAAGATCACTTATGATACATTGTTAGGTATGTTATGAATACATTTTTTAATCTAGTAGGTCAATTTTATTTGTATGAATCTCAATGAATAAATTTGATGTGATATTTATCCAATAATGTTTTATAGAAAGTTAAAATTATTGTTCATCTTGCATATATACTTACAAAATGTGTCATATGTTCATGAATAAAATATGTCAGAATAAAGAAAATGGTTTGAATATACTTAAAACATGGAGAAACATTATAATATATACTACATACACAAGCATTATAAGAAGTCGTAAAAAAATAGTACATGGTGTAACATACATCATAACATGATCTATGAAGTGAAAAAATACATGGTCTAACATACAGTTTTAACTATCCTAACACAAAGTGTATACATCATAAATAATATACATCATAAAAACACAATCTATAGGTGCCAAAAAGACCTAATCTATTTGATCGAATGTCCTCTTTACTCCACACAAAGAGGAATCAGATGGATCATCATGTGTAATATGAGCCATCTCATCATGTCAGACACCCTATGAGGTAGATGGGTCACCCTGTGTAACATGAGGCACATCTCATCATGCACATGCTTAAATGAAATGAGTCTCAAAAACTAGCTTGCAAATAAATTAAATATTCTCTACCTAATAAAATAAATACCACATGAGATGGGTGTCCCTCAATAACGGGAGGAGGCACACTATCAAAACTACCAAATGCAGTAGTGGTGAGGTCTTGTAATTTACAATACATACATTTTTAAAATATGATTTTAGAGCATAATGAACTATACATTATGTACTTAAATCAGAATACTGATGTCACATGACGATGTAGGTACCTCCATCTAGCTAAGTTTTGTGCTCTCAGCAACACTCATGGTGACATAGTCCTAAAATTATGGATACATAAATGTTTAGTCAAAATTAAATATACATTAATAATTACAAAGTACATAATTTGTACACTACATTTTTTATACACTATAAATTTAACATGTATATATATATGTGTGTGTGTGTATACATATATCCATGTATATATATATATATATATATATATATATATATATATATATATATATATATATATATATATATATATATATATATATATTTATATATATATATATATATATATGTATGTATATGTATATATGTATACATATATACATATACATATATATATATACATATATATGTACATATATATGCATGCATATATGTATACATATATACATGTACATATATATGTATATGTATATATATATATATGTATACATATACACATATATACATATGTATATGTATATATGTATTCATATACATATATACATATATATATATATATATATGTGTGTGTGTGTGTGTGTGTGTGTGTGTGTGTGTGTATGTATATATCTATAAACACACACACACACACACATATTTATATTTATATATGTACACACACACACACACACATAGATATATCATACTTGAGTGGTAGCCAATCTCACAGATGTTTCTACAGGTATGCTAGCATGATAATCATAGAATGGAGTAAAAAATGGACTATATCGGGGCCTGTATGGATGAGTATGATATGGCTCTTGTTCGTAAAATTAAAACACATAAAATATATATACATGTGAGTCAAAATTGTTCAGATTATAAGTTAATAATAATGTACAAAAATAAAAATAATACAAATTATTTGTCTTCATTCAAAAGTTCATACAACATGTATTTGAGGCTGTGCCTCAGTGGTAACTGGAGTAGGACTTGTACTAATATCAATCTATGTAGATGCGGACAACCCTTGCAAAATCTGATAAAAAGAACATATGAGCACATGTTATTAAATTTGAGTTTGAATGTACATTTTTATATTGTAATTCATAGTGCATACCATATAAGGGATGCCAATGTCTATAGGTTTCAAAAAAAGACTATACTGCCTCCTACGAGGAACAATATTATCCATCCTCTATTATTTCAAAAGTACAAATTAATATAGTTAATACAATTACACATGTATGTAGAAAGCAAATAATTATGTGTAGTTTATATTTATATTAGAATTAAAATTTTACCTACTGCACTTGACTCTCTCTAGGCTCTCCCTACTGCATGAGGTCAACAAATGATGACATGTCTATCTCATCACTACCATCACCATGGGTAGCATATACATCATCATCAAAATCTGCACCCTCAACATAATGGCCATCATGTGCTACATTAGGATCACTTTAGGGGCCTGTGCATATGCCTCCACAACTAGTACAAACATGTCCAAGTGGAGGAGCATGTATCGCCTACGTCCACTGCTGTACTAAATTTCCTAAAAGGGCACTCAAATGGGTAAAAGTAGATGAAACTAATCGATGATGGTGAGGAGCAAGCACAATAGGTGCAGGAAGAGGTACAAGGGGCTTAGCTTGCTGATGGTTTCTTGTTCTATCGCTTAGCTTTGCTGCAGGCGTATCTTGAGGCATCACTGTACCAACCCCTTGAAATGTTTTCATCTCAAAATAGTCGAGTTTCAAACCCAACTCTAACTTAGCCCATAAATTCCTAAGGAAGTACATGGGCACCTCATGGTTAGCATGTAGTGGATGGTCAAATACCATCCACCATAGCTCCCAAAAATGTGCTACTATACATGGATGTGTACACCACCTAATGGAAATGTGAGGCTTCTTATCATTAATTTCTTCACCCATCTTAGGGTTTACAAAATAATGTTTAAAATTCCCTTTACCTATATGCAAGTTATAAACTTGTCTGTATGATAAGCTGTCAGAGTAAAAGGCACACATGCTTTCCCTCCATGATCTTAATGAATCAATGTTTGAATCAAAATGATGGATGGAGTCAATCACATGTTGCATGCTATCTGCAAGACGTAGTAGGTGAGGGGGGGGGAGGGGTGCCTCTCATGTTGGATAGCCTCTATATCATGCATGAGGTCATTGAGGTTATGCCTCATGGTCGTGCAAAGCTCATCTATAATGGGTGGTGGAGGTGTGGGTGGAGGTGGAGGTGGAGGTGGAGGTGGAGGGGGCAAAGGCGGGGGTATGGGATGGGGAGGGGGTGGCAGTGGGTCCATCAAATATAATCTGCATATATGTTTAAACAACATAAAACATAAAACATGACAAAAATACATCACAATATAAAACATGACAAAATTACTATTTAATAAAATTTAAACCTAAAATTTATCAACTAGATCTATATAAATGTGCATATCTTTATTAAAATCATATGAATTAAATAAATAAAGTTAAACACTGAAGTGAAATTAAACATTAAATACCAAATTTTTAAGTATAATCATAAAATAATACTCCAAAAAACTATATCTAGGTTAGTTCAAGGTTTCTTTTCTTAAAATAGGAGCCACCAAGCTAATTTTGCTTTCATGTACACTTATTTTGTGACACTGGGGGATTGTATGAACTCATTATGGATTATATGTTCATCTCAGGATGAAACAAAGTTAAGATTATGACAAGGTTATGGTTTACAATTTTGTTATGTTAACGGTTTTCATGATTTCTAAGCTTAAGATTATTAGAATGGTTATGGTCCTTTAATGTTAGGGAACTTACCTAGGATTATGGTTTTAGTTAGAATTATATTTAGGTTTCGGATATTTATTATGGTCCTATTGTTTATAGGATATATAATAGATGGCATTAGGATGAGAGTTAAGGTTACAATTAGAATGAAAGCTTAGAGATAGAATTATGATTTGATTAAAAATTATTTATGATTGTAGTTTGAATCCTAAATATTATCTTCTTTTTAATGCAAACTATAAGTGTGGATCATGTCAAGTAATGAACCAATACATGTGAACCCTATCCCTAACCATATAATAATCCAAATTCTAATCATAGTCCATAATTCATTACCTTGTGAAGCTTTGGCTATCCATTTTATTGCTAGAGTAATCCCTTGAACTTTCTTAAAGTTTTCATTCCAACTTACTAATCTCCTTTCTTTATGTGCACTACTCCTGGTAGCACGATTCTTCATATTTCCTTTTCCCTGTGACTACAAAATGTTCCTAATAGATTTATATAGAAGACCAAACTGATTTAAATAAAATAAGCAGGAAGAAGAGAAGTACACCCAATATGAGGAGAGAATCTTTTAACATACTTGAATTCTACCAACCAAAGTGAGATAATTAGAGTTCCATTTGTTGAGTTTTCCAAAGATTTTCTTGTTGATATAAAGACACATTTCATTTATATGTTAGGGTTTACTACAAATGGAATCCCTAGGTACCTAACCACTTAATTATGACATCTCCATCCAATACCATATTTACTGCATAAGGTAGGGGATTCAATATTTAGCCCCAATAAGATAGATGTAGAGACATAAATCTTACTACCCGATACAAAGAAAAGAGGTCCAATTTTATCATTAAATGACTCATGTTGAAATTTCTAGCTTAAAAAGAATACAAATATTATCAAAAAACTATATGTTAGATACTTATTAATTATTTGGAGAGTAGATCCTATAACTTTTAGAGACACCTAGTTATCTCTAAGGAGATAATGTAATGAGTCAAAAACAATAAAAAATAAAGAGGATGCAAGAGGACACCCTTTCATAATTGATCTAGAGAGTCCTAAAAATTATGATCTAACCCCATTAATTTCTTTACTAAAATGCTAACACCAATCATAAGAGAGGACACCATTTGACATAATATTGGATGGAATCCTGGGCTTGCAACATCATCATAGTGAAACTCCATTCCACCCTTTTGTACACATTTTCATAATCAATTACTTGAGCATGCCTACACTCTATCTTGGAAATTTTTCCCAATGCAAAGTCTTCCAATAGGTTATCAAGTTGTCTAATATGTATAAACATCCTTAACAAAACACTTTTGTGTAGGGTTAATGATCTTGGGTAGGATATCTTTTAGTCTAGAGGCTAAGACCTTGGCAAGAATATTGTATGATATGTATTTAGGAGTGTCCTATCTCTAATTTTTAATAAGATTCTTATCTTCCCTTGGGGATCAAATTTATGAGCCCTCCATTGATTACTTGAGCTAGGGATTTTATGAGCCCTCCATTGATCACTTGATAAATTTTATGAGCCCTCCATTGATTAGTTGACATAGGGATTTCTCATTACTAATTTTTTGGATGGACGAGTTGATTTATGATAGAAATGGGTTTATCAAGGAATAATGCATCTTCATTATAGGAATGATGGTTCTAATTTTATCCCTATCTTCTAAATCATTTTGAACTATCATCATCTTCTAACCAAAAAAATTGATAGTAAAATTAGGAAAAAGATCTTACTATATATCACTACGGGGTGGGTATTTCATTTTATAGAATAATGCAATATTTTGTTATGTGGCCTTCCATTCTGCAAAGGCTATAAATATTTAGGCTACCCATACAAGAAAATAGGAAACAAATAGAGGAATCTCCAATCTCCAAAAAAAAACTTTTAGGAACTTCCAACCCAAGATAAATAGAAATTAGTCCACCTTAACATAATTATCTAGTTAGGGATTGGGGTGTTAGAGTGCTTCAATACCCTCCTAATTAGATATTACATGATAAATACTCACTTAGGATATAAAGGTTTAGGCATCCAGTGGAAAGACAAGTTATTCACTTCTTTAGATATATTCTTAGGCATCCAAGGGTGTAGTTTGGGCTCCTACTCGAACTGATGTGGACACCTGCACCTCTTGACGACAAGGGAGGGTTACTTAATTAGATGCCTGATTCATTCAAGTCTCTTCTAATTTTTTTATGATGTATCATTTTGAGACTTTGATATCAATGTTTAATTAGTTTTAGGATTAGGGTTCAATTTGGTTTGTACTATTTGATTAGGTTTACATGCTTAAGTTTCAATTAGGACAAGAGTTAATAAATTGAATTAAGTTTTAAAGTGCTAATTTTGGTTTTAGATATAGAATTATAGTTAGAGCTTTTAGATTAAAAACCAACATTAATTCAAAAAAGTAAGGTTTGAATTTTGTTTTAAAGTGTTGAATATATTATTGAGTTCTAGTTTAGGGTGATTTGGTTTAGTCTTAAGGTCAACATTTAACTTGGTTCAATCACCTTCAATTTGGTTAATGGTTGGGGAAAGGATTTAAGGTTAAATTCAAGGTTTCTACTATTAAGTTGGGATATATAATTAGGTTTATGATCATGGTTTAATTCAATTTGGTTTATAAGTATAATATTAATTAGTTAAGGGCCAGAGTTACCTTTCAATCTAGTTTGATATATTCAATTTGATTTAGGGTTACCCATGGGTTAGTTTATTTTAGTGTTAAATATTAAGATATAATGCTTTGATATCATTCATTTTTTGATATTTTGATTATATCACCCCTATACATTGATAAGATATATGTGATGAATCTTACAAATATTATTTGATCTCATTACATACGTCATGGTCATTTTCTTTAGTTTATGTACATGAGATGCTCCTATATATGGTGCTTTTCTTTTCTTATAATATATAGTGTTATATATATAAATTTACCTAAGTACCCTTCTTGATTATCTATGGTGGACACGTCATAAATGACATATCTCTATATGATTCTTTTGATATGATATGCATGGATAATATATATAATGAAAATTTTAAATCCTTCTTATGCAATAAATGATGTAATTAGATATGTACAAATGATTTTAGATTCACATGTACATGACATGTAGATGTAGATATGATGCTCCTCTAGGATAATTTAGTTTATCATAAATAAGGTTACAATTTTAGGGTTTGACATTTATAAAATTAGTACTCAAGGTAAGATAGGAAAGTTATTTAACTATATATATATATATATATATATATTACCTGGTGTAGGTTTTAGCAAATTAAGATTAAGGTTAAGATGATAGTAAGGGTTATGATTAGAGTTAAATTCAATACAAAGTGACATTATAGTTAATCCTAAATGATGCCCAGCCAAGGGATCCAAAGAACTAATCAAAAGTTTTACTAAGCAAGCAATAACATACATACAATAATTTACATTTATAAAAAATATAAGAGGTCGCATTCCTTAATGAGCACATTTAAATTTCATTTTTAAATAATTATAAGTACTAAAAGTAAAATAAATAATACATCCACATGAAAGAATATTAACTATTTCAATTCAATCCATTTAAATAATATATACATTTGTTCTGAATGCCACTTGGCAAATTAATTCGGAATGCATAATCATCCACTATAGATGTCATAGGGTATGACAGGCTGAAAGAATATACATTTATAAAATAATTTACATCATCCATTTTCGATTCATGAAACAAAGTACAATACAATTTAAGTAAAATCATTTTAAATATTAAGTTTTTTGTTTGGATCCCTTGGCGGGCTGTTATGTGATTAAGTACTTAGTTATATATGTTTAGGGTTTTATTGTACATAACTATATGGTTAGTTCAAGATTATAGTTTAAACAACAAATTTAGGTAGAGGTTATAGTTTAAACAAGGTCGAGGTTATATGGTTCTAGGTTGAGGTTGTATATTTTTGTAAAATTACATGTTTAAACAATGAATTTACATCTAATCTAATCATTCAACATTTTAATAAATACATAAATTAAATACATTTTGAAATATCTAAAATAATAATTTTTTAAATAAACATTTATGAAACTATATTTTAATTAATAGATACAAAAATTTAAACATCTACTCATTAACAATGTAAATTTACAATTTTACGTATATTAAAATTTAAAAAAACAATAAATTAACATACATATAAAATTGAAAATTGAAAAAAAAAGAGTAAAATAGTACAAAACATATTAAAATACCTGGTATATTGAAAACTAGCTGCAAGGGGGTGGTCGATAGGGCTGAAAATCGGGCTCTCGTATGCGTCTCTAATTGGGCTCCTATTTTTGAGGTCATGAAAATGACTTCAAAAATGCCAAAAAAAGGGGTTTAATAAAGTCTTCCAAATCAGATAACCAATTTTTAAAAATTAATCAAGGGCCTGATATTTGAGCACCTCGGGCACCCGATCCAATTTTGAATATTGGGTACTTGATTTTTGTATTTCAGCTCGGGTGCCTGAAGCTTAATTTTAGAAATGGGTACCCAATTTTTTAAAAATCGGGTACCCATTTTTTAGAAGTATAATTCCATGGATCTAACTTCCACAGAATTGTGACCCAACTTCTTGTGATCACCCTTATTGGGATACTTTCTAGTTGCTTGTTGATAGCTGATGGGTATTGTGATTTATCTTGGGATGCTTTCTAGTTGCTTGTAGAGAACTGATGTGATTATTGTGAATTATCTTTTGATTCTTTCTAGTCACTTGTATAGGGTTGACTTGATTTTTATATGATTATTGATTTATTTTTTTATGAGCCTAGGGTAGGTTATCTACATGTAGTGTTAGAAAGTGGCTTGCAATGGGAGTCGGGGCCCTAAGTGATTCCTAGGGTAACTCATTGTAAGTTGTTTAATAAGTGAAAACATTACACTAAATAGGAATAAAATGAAGCTAATAAGAGTTTTTATATGTTCTCACCCATTCCTTGAGTGCTAGTACAACCTAGGATGGGAGTAGAGAGAATGCTTGGTTACAACCTTACATTCTGTTGTATGCCTTGTTAGTACGAGAGGATACTAGTGGCTAAATAAGGATCACTAGGGACTTGGGGGTCCTAAGAGACTACCAGGGTTACTCTAGTGTGATTCACGCGATGACACTTGCTCGCTTACAGAGTAGGTTTCCTACATGTTTTGTGTGCTTCTAGGAATTAGATGTTGACCTATCTTAGAACCTTTGAGATAGAATACTTTTAATATTTCCTAGGCTTAGAGAGTACTTTTGTTATTTGGTTTGATATCATTTTTGGGACTTGAGACTATCTCCTCAGTACGGTGGGAGTGGGCCATTTAGGTTCCACACAGTCGAGTGGTAGTGCTTTTTCACTCTTACCATTGAGATCCATCCATAGTCACCGTGGCTGGAGCTTCTTTGTTTGTATTTCCTTTCATTCTATCTATGTATATTTATGATGGATGGTTGTATTTCATGATCGATGTTTATATCTTTTATGATGGATGGTTTCATTTATTTTATTGTACATGTATGATGGATCTAAGAAGGATGATGTATTTCTATTTCTACATACATATATTCTTTTAGTCTTTCATACCCTATGACATGTACAGTGGATGATTGAGCATTCCAAATTTTATTGCCAAGTGGCATTTGAAACAAATTTATATTATTTAAATGACCATTAGACTTCTAATTATTCTTTCATATGGATGTGACATTTATTAGACTTAGTATTAATAAAATTTAAATGTGATTCAACATCATGGGATCCTTAAGAAACATAACCTGTTATGTATGCTTATAGATGATTGTATGTTGTTGATTTCACTATTATGGGTTTGATGTGTATGCTAATATTTCTTGTTCAATTTATTTTTTGGAAAACTTAGTAAAATTTTAAGTTATTTATTTTGGATCCCCTGGTGGGGCATTACATTATTTTTATACTAATTTGAATAACAAGAGCTTAATGTACATAATATAAGTCTCCATAATGCAACACATAACTGTACAACAAATAACATTTTAAATTGAAACACATTTTCCTATTACATTGGTCAAAATTATTGAAAAAATTAATTACACAAGTTATATTTGTCCCATTAAATTTCTAACAAGCTTTTTATATTAAGTTTTAGTGGATGAAAGAACAACTCAAACAATTGTTGTAAGCTTTATGTAATAAAAATTGAACTAAGTAAAAAAATTACCCAAAGTTTTAAGTGAAGCAAACTACTTCCTTGTAGATAAGAAAATTCACTTCTAGTATTTTATACTTCTTTCCTACAAATTAGCCAAATTGAACACATATAATTATTATGGTTCATAATTAACAATTCTTCATCAATTATTTCTTCTTTTACACCTCTAAAGCTTATTTAATAGATCAAATTAAAAAATTAAACTTAAGTCTACACTTTCTCAAACCAATGAATTGATATATTTTTTGTTTTATTGATTTTACTAGTTAGTTTTCATTAATTTTTAAAAATAAATAATCAAAAAAAGATATTGTCGTTTTAATTCCAACCATATAAGAAAAAGAAAACCAACCATCTTCTTATATTTGTACTCAATCCATTCCACGTGGCATGTTTGATTCATATCACTCCCTCCTATATATGTTAGCATGCTGATTGGGAAGAATTTTAGCCTTCATTCCTAAAGGTTTTAATTATCCCCACTATATATATAATTTCATGCTTACACATGAATGAAGATGTTTGACCATTCTTAAGCTTAGTGGACTTTTATATCTTTGTATATTAATAAAAGTATTAATACCAAATTATGATTAATTTCAATAATGAAATGTAATAAAATCTATACTAACAATACTTTAATCACTTAATGAAGCAATTAAAAACAAATGCATAAAATAATGTAAAAGATAAATAAGAATTGTGCAAACTCTCCATTCCTTTTCTCATACAAATTAATATCTCTTTGTACTATAAGTGCACTAAAATGATTTTTAAAATGTCAAATCTTAACGTAATATACAATTAGTAGTTCTTGGAATTACTTTTCCCTAACCTTCACAAATGGAGATTTTAATGTAAGTAGATATGTAAAATATTACTTCAAAGGAGTAGAAACATGTACTCAAATGTAAGATAGGTGGAAACTCACCTTGAGGCATACAAATATGTAAATGCACTATTAGATGATGTATGAAACTGTTGAAACTCAACTGATAGACCTGAAACTATGGGATCTACCAAACCTAGAAATCATTTGGCTCCAAGTTAGAGTCAACCTGCAAAGGCAGTGTCAATCTAGGATGGGGCCAATTTCCAAGGTTGGGAATGAAATACAACCCTAACCTTTTGTGTTAGATCATGAAGCTAACTTCAAATCTCTAGAATTTTATGAACAAGTTATCCGAATTTGTGGCCTATTCTACTCTCTAACATCTATAATGTACAAGAATAAGGGTTTTAATTTTGTTTATAGGGGGTTTTCCTTGGTCAAACCCTAGTTTAGAAATTGAAATTGAAATTGAAATTGAACTACATAATGTTAGCAAGTAGTAGAAGTAGATATAACATTCAAAGCAATGTAAATCTATGAATATGCTCTTAAATTTAAAATGTAATAAAATATGTTGATGTAATAGCCTTGAATCAAATTTAAAAACAATAGGAAAATAAATCAAAGAAAATTAAAACCTTCATGAATGAATATTCTTGAAATTTTCCTTAGGAATTAATGTAAATCTTGGAAAGGTGAATGTAGAAGATGCAACAAAGTATCTCAAATGTATGAAAGAAGATCTTGAATGTTGAAAAGTCCAGATGTTGCATAAAATCCTTCGAGTACTTGAATCCATGAATCCTTTATCTTCAATGAAGAAATTACATCAACACCTTGAGTGCTTGAAGAATGTTTGAATGCTTGATGTGTGTGAATAAGCTCTTCATTATGATGGATGCGAGACATGTGCATATGGATGATGGGTTCTGAAATGGAGCAAAATGCCAAAATAGAGCAAATGAATGTGTTTATAAGGGATTTTGAATAAACCTTCTCCCTCTACTTATCTAAGAAAAATAGATTATACCTCAGATCAACCCAAACACAAGGGCTGAGAAAGGAGCCCAAAATAGGTCCAATGGTAGGGGTACGCTGCATCCTTGACATGGGTAGGGACACACTATATCACTGACCTAGGGTAGGGATACACTATATCCTTGATCCAAAGCTATAGAAAGCTCTAGGGTTTCCTTGGGATCCTAGAATAGGTATTCCATGCAAATCTTGAGGAAAACCCTATTTTGATGCAAAAAAGAGATTTTGGTGATTGTAAGATGAAAAATGACATCAAAGTGGTATGTCCTAGCTTGAGTTTTGTTCCATCAATAACGAATATATAAGGAGGATACTTTAAATCCTAGGAGAGATGAAAAGAGATAAGAAGAAATGGGAAATGTGAATTAAATGTAATTTATAATGAAATTACATTAAATGAGTGAGAAACTGTTACTAAATTGAAATGCTTCCAATTTAAAATGAAACACAAATATTTATATTTTAATAAGTTTATGTGTCACTATTATATTTTAAGTTTTTTTTGATAAAATAACCAATTAGATTAAATAAAATAAAATAATAAAAGTGTACATGTAAGAGAAGCAAAGTGGGATGAAAAAATAATATATTGCTCCAAGTCACACGAGCCTAGAAACTAAAAGAAACAAAAAAAAGTCACATAGGGTTTTCCCAGAAGAAACAAATAATAATAAAAAGGGCGAAGCCATAAAAAGAAACACCCTCAAGAAGAAAAGGAAGTAGCCAAAGGAAATGGAGGGTCTGGTTCATCATTCTTCCTCCATCCTAGTTCATGAGTCAGTGATAGGTTTTGAATGGTCCAACCATTTGTATTTTCTTTGAATCATTCTCTTTTTCCTCATGTTGTAGGAGATTTCCAAAGTCACCCATGCTTTCCTTGTACAATAATCTAAAACAATTTTCAAGTAATAATAATTTCCAGTAGAGGGTACCTCAAGGGTCCAAAGACACCTGAATCGACTAGCTCCAAGGGTGTGCCTTCTTTTCAGTACTGGTCTTCAAGAAGCTAACTAACATTTTCTAGTCAGAAAGATAATGTTTTAAAAATAAAAAATAAATAGATTTGAGGCTGAGTAATTCTTCAATCTCATGCATGACATCAAGACCTTTCCTACTCATATAGATGAGCCTTCAATGCTAAAGTTCTAAGTTATTTTGCACAACTATCATGACAACCTATATTAACTAATATTCTCCATAATATACATGCTTCATTTTTTAATCTACCTTTACAATGCCAATAGAGCATTTTGTGACTTTCGAAATATCCATGAGAGTGGTGAGAAAACCTTATGTGTAGATTTAGTGCCTACCCCTATTTTACTTTTTAATTATTGTTATTGAACTCTTTTAGGCTAGCTTTATGTTTATGCTTGATGATTAGCAACATTTGCTTTCTAGATTGTTGGATATTATTTCATACTTAGTTGATTATATGATGACTTACTTTGGTACTAGTTATTTCATGTATGCATGAGTATTCTTCAATGATGATGATAGTATACAGTGATTCCAATTATTTCATGATGATAGTTAGATGGATCATTTATATATATTTTTATGGATAATTTACCCCATACTTGCATGTTTACAGTGTACCTGTATATTCTACTTTACGTATGATGTTTACGACATGGTTGAGGGAGGGAGTAATAGTCACCTGCTAGTTGAGATCTACATGATGCAATAGTTCCTGCTATTGCTTGTTTAGTTTAGAATATATGTGTATGTACATGAATGGATTTTATGCAAATTCTAGGTATTGGTTATCAACTTCCTTGATTTGCTAGGATGAGTGTACCCTATTGTAGTATCTCAATGGTAAAAGAGGGGAGATAATTCTTGAGTACAAATCCTAAACTTCAACCAATTTTCCTAGAAAGTAGGACAAGTATCTGAGTTATCTAGCTTTTCAACTTCGTCAAGTGATGTAAATTCATGATTTTGACCCTTGAGCTTGATCTACTACTTTGTATTTTTTTATGGGTTTTCATATTCAGTCTTGTGGGTTTGTGATAATTTTTTGTTATAATTAAGTTGAATTAAAAGAGTATTTCAGGATTTAATTTAATGAAAATTTTATTAAGAAAATTCAATATTAAAGTATATTTAATTAATTAAGAAATTAATAAAATAAAATAATTAAATTTAAAGATATAGTTAAAATCCTTATTTTGACATAATCATATTTATTTAATTTAATGATAAAATATTTGGAAGTCCCATTTTAAAAATAAACTCTGATTATTATTATTAGTTAAATTAATATATATTTTATTTAAATGTCTTGAGAATTAATTAAATAAAGAAATCAATTAATTTAGTAAAGATATTTCAGTTAAATTGTAAAAAGGTTGCATATGAAAATTAAAATATAATAAAATAATAAAAGATAAAGGGTTTTCTCATGATTGCATGATCGAAGCCCTAAATTGGGGCAAAAGCTCTTTATCAGAGATTTAGAGTTCATTTCTCGATAACCAAGATTTGGAGGAGCAATTTTCGAGAGGGAGCTTTCAAGAAGAAAGAGGATTACTTGCATGGACTATGCATTTTTCATATTAGTATCATATTCAAGTAGAATCTTGTGGGTTATTTGCACATTAGTTTATGTTCTTTTAATTCCTATCTTCTTCTTGTTTGGATAAATCTATTTTTAGAAATTTAAATTTGGTTGAAACCCTTGTGTTGAAATTTACTCTTCTTTGTTCTTGAATATGTCTATGAATAAATAAATAAAATTGAAACCCTTGTTGTATATTTTAATTGTTCTTCATTCTGAGATTATCTATATACGAGAATTGAGAATTAAGAAACCCTCACTCTGTTAATTTAATAGAATGGTATTTTAATCGAGTAGGGTTTGGAAGAATTTTTTTTAGTAAAACACAAAATAATTGATTGTTTATTTAGGTTTTCCCTAGTCAGAGGTTACTTATGATTTTGTTTTTCTTTATCTATATAAAACCAAAATTTAAACAATATATATAATAGATTGGTGGATGTAGTCACCAACCCCCCACCTACATTCCTCCTCTCCATGTCCATGATAGTTTACCACTATGTACATACTAGATCTATTGCTAAGGCAACATTATGACCATAACAAACTATTGCAGAAGTTCGTGGATGTGCAAGTAGACAAGCCTTAGTAAACCTTTTTCATATTATGTTTTCTTTTAAATTTTATTAAATTTTTAATATATTTTAATAAATATTAATTAATATAATTTCTATTAATTTAATTTAATTTAGTTTTATGTTTATCATTATTAATTATTTTAATTAATATTAAATGTTATCAAAATTGTTAGGTTAAGTTGTTACTATATGATTATTTGATAATTATGGTTTTTAATAATTGTAGTATTTTATTAATAAATCAACAATTATTGTTTTAATAGTTTAATAATTATTATTTAAATTATTTTAAATATTTAATAGAGGCATTATTATTTGTAGAAGTTATTGGTAATTGTGTGATCAAATTTTTAAAAAGGGAAATAGGTTTAGTATATATATGGGGAAACTATAAACTTAATCAAATAAAAAACTTACAAAAAAATATAAACTTAAACTATATTAATTATTAAACCAAAACTATATGTTTTCAAAACCAAATAGAAACTATGAAACTACACTATCAGTTGTATGTTTTCTTGTGTGCTGGGTTTGGGGCTGACTTAGAGTGTTGACCAGTTTTGGGATGTCTACCAAAGAACAGGAGTTATTTTCTTTGGTGATGTCATGGTTTTGTATATGTATACTTGATTTTGGATAAGTCACATTAGGATGACTGTATTGATGAAATCTATGATTTTTGATCAGTGATATTTCAGTGCTTCCCTGTTGCTTGTTTAAGAACTAATGTGTGATTGATGGTTGTATGATACCTTATGCTTTTACTATGCTTAGGGTAGGTTATATGTATGTCATGTTGTGAAGTCACTTGCAATGGAGGCTAGAGCCCTAAAGAGGCTGCGTAGGTAACCCATTGAAGGTTATGTTAATAAGTGATAACATTTTATTAAATGAGAGTAAAATGAATAATAAGAGTCATTATTTTTCCTCACACATGCCTTGAGTGCTAGTACAATCTAGGATGGGAGTAGAGAGGATTCTTGGTTGTGAGCTTTCTTTATTAGTATGCCTTGTCTGTATGAAAGGATACTGGTGTCGCATAGAGTCACTAGGGGTCTGAAGTCTAGTGAGGTTGCTAGGGTAACCTTAGAGTTGGCTCATGGGATGAAACTTGCCCACTTACATAGAAGATTTCCTATGTTTCATTGTTGCCTCTTGGTCTTGATGTCATTTGTGTCTTGGTAACTTTGAGGTAGATTACTTTCACAATTTCCTTGACCTAGATGTTGTATTTGAATTTTGAGTTTATTATCCTATTTGGGACTTGAGACTATCTCCTTAGCATGGTGGGAGTGGACCATTTAGGTTTCATGAGGTTGGGTGGTAGTGCTTTTTACTTTTACTATTGAGATCTAACAGTTCGATGTCATTGCTAGAGCTCCCTATTTTGTATTATCTTTCATTATGTTCTTATGTGGTATGATGGATGGTTGTACTCTATTTTATTGTATTTCATTTCATAGATCTTATGAGATGATGTAATCTATTTTATGATGTATATTCTTTCAATCTTTCATACCATGTGACTTGGATAGTGGATGATTGTGGATTCTGATTATTGCCTAGTGGCATTCGAGATAATTATATATTATTTAAATGGATTCGTACTTGTAGTTATTCTTTGATCTGGAATTTTTATATATTGGTTTTATTATAAATTAAATTTAAATGTGATTCAACATCATGAGACCCTTAAGAGATGTAATCTATTTATGTGTTTCTTATGTATATGTGTATGATATTTCTTCCGCTATATTATATCTATTTTTGTTTATTATTTTTAAACAAAAATGTTTGGCAAACTTAGTGAAAACTTTAGGTTAATTTCTTTTGGGTTCCTTCATGTGCATTATAGTAGAACTATTTTACATAAATCAAATTTATTTTTAATTAGGCGGCATGAAATACATGTTTAAGTAACCATTTACTACCACCTTTCAATGACAATGAAATATCACATTTACCTACAATTTCACATGGTTTATCATCTCCTAAATATAATTCACCAAACTTACCTTCTTGCTAATTTATGAAGTACTCCATGCATGGGGAGGCATGAAATGAGCACATTGAAATTCAAGACCCAAAAATCTGATGTAATTTAACTTGATGATAGTATCTAAACACCATCATCTTAGTTATAAGTTGTATTAGCTTCATTTTCCTATACTCTTTCTTGTGATTTGTTATAGTTCCTATAATCCTTTTTGACATGGTGAAATTTACTACAAAACTAGAGAAACCACTATTCATTTCTCTTGACTTCAGTCTCCTAGCTGATTTGGATCTCGTATGATGATTATTTTTGCCTCTATTATGGATCCTTCATCCATTCTCACTACCTAAAATTATTAAAGATTCACCAAATGAGGGTTGTTGGTTCATTCTCCTCATGGCCTCATAGAGAAGAGTAGTCACTACATCATCAAAAATAACTTATTCTTATTGGATCTTGAGGTCCCTTTTATTGTCACAACTCAATCCAAGTTGTTTAATAACAAACACATCAAAGAACAACCTTGTCCTCATCATCTTATTAGGGTATTTATCTTATTTTAAAATCATTTTCCATAATAATTCTTTCCTTTATATTGAATCTAGAAGGCTTCTTCATAATGAATAATTTATTTGCAGTTGATGCCAAGATGAGAGAAAGATCTTTATCAATAAGGATTACATCTATACATTCCACCAATTGAAAATCTATTTAGAGAATTTTTACACCTTCAATTCTTCTATGATTTCAGAATTTTAATCATTGAAATAAAATCTAGACCAGCAACTTGCCTTGTTTTGATACCTATTTTGAAATGAAAATAAGTGAAAAGAAAAATAGAAAAACAAATATAATGGATCGGTCAAACATAACAACAAGTAGGAAACATAAAGTTTTAAACACTTGTTTCAATATAAATATGCTTATGTCTAATCTTGAAGTAGGGAAGTTCCTTTTTATTAATCATTGTTAAAATTTTGATCTATTATAATACAACATATACAAATGTATATATAAAAAACTTCAATCACTCAAAGAAGTAGTTGAAAGGACATCAATGATTGAAGGGAAAGATAATGGAGTCTAGTGCACTTCACACTCATTGGTTAATAGTTTGTTCTCTTGTTAATGTTTATAACCTGACTCTTTTTAATGCCCAATGTTTGGAGAAATAAAAGGATGTCACCAACAAATGGGTCAATGTATGTGTTATATCACTACCCTCTGAATTACAAGGTAAAACTCCCTTTAGTTTGAAATGATATATAATGAGTTGATGTCTTTAGTTAATCATGATTTTAAAGGATAATCTATTGACCTAAGAGTAGAAGAGGCTACTAACAAAATTTATTGTAGACACAAACAATGCAAGAAAAACTAGGTTTGGATAACTCACAACCCCCAAAGGAATGTTGGTTATAAGTTATCTTAAAGATCTAGCATTTAATTTCTAATTAGCAACTATTTTTACTTCTACAACCATGATTACTGATTATAATGATGGAGATACAATAGGGAGGTGCAAAAAAAGAACTAGACATGGAAGATAAATTTAATTACCTATTTTTCAAACACCATAATGGAATGGAATCCAAGCTAAAATCACACTATCAAATTTAATTATATTTTAGCCCTCAATACAAACTTAATCAAACATATGATTGGAACAACAAATGTGAAAGCCAAATCAAGGTAAATGAAATTACCAACTCTCATGTTTGTCAACCCTTACATTATCATTAGAAATTACATTTATAGTTTTGTTGTTAAACCAGTTCGTCATTAGCAATCCAATAGTCATATTATTATAAATATTTAATTTAAGAAATTCAGTAGTAAAATCCCAAATTCATAGGCAGATTAATCCATTAATATATTTCTTGATGTTAAGCCTTGGTCCTGTGATGACCCTATAAACATTTGATAGACACTTGGGTTTCTATAACTGAAACAAATCAACAAAAAACCTCAATTCCCTTTGCTTTCTTATGAAAATCCTACATTGGCACCAAAAATTGTATTTCATATCCTAACAATCACAACAATTTTGAATCTCTATCATCAATCTCCTATCAATGATCATGACTTAAGAATGGAAACCCTTTCATGTTTACTTCTTTGCCTCAAAACTTAACTGTGAGTAAACTATCACAAAGTCACGATCAACTACTTTCACAACATTGCAACCCTCTAGACTAACCACAAATTTAACATTGCATACTCATGAAAATTTCATCTTAATCCTTGTCACCTCTTCTCAACTATCCATCATACAATACTTTTAACCTGTGTGATGATGAAATGATTAACTATTATATTATTTTGTAGCTTCACAATTTGAAATGTCTTGAATCTCTTCTAACCTATGATATTGTGAGTTACATTTAGAGTTAATTGTTTCACTCCATTGCAACCTCACGTCCCTAAATTTTAGCCATGCCTTTAACCTTGCAAGGATGTGAACATGAGTACTACGCTACTTTTCCACTTTAACTAGAAGTTAGCCTTATGTCATTGCAATGCTACAATCACTGGCTATCTCCTCTTTAGAACTCTGACCTTAAGTTAAGTGTACTACCTATGAAGTAACAATGTCTTGTAATTTGATTGTTGTAGTTACCCTTTTTGCACCTTCACAACTTAGACACTGATAGGCCAAAACCAAGCTGTGACTACACGAACCAAAGAATCTCTTTTGTACAACCTTCTTTGAGAATTAGCATTGACACCTTGCGATGCTGCAATGATTGCATAGAAGACTACTTCACTACCTTTGTAAATTTTTCTTTATCAAAATAACAAGATACTACTTCCTTCGATGACCTAATTCATTTGATCACCAACTTCAAGATGACCTTGTTCACAACCTCACAACTTAATAGATTAACTTATGATCATTCTCCACAATGATGTGATGATAGACCATCACTACATTGTTGCCTTAACTCAAGGTTAAATTTAACTATTTGTGAAGATGTAATAGGCTTAATCATAACTATCATGTTAACCTTTTGTACCATCACAAATTAAATTTTTTAAAGCTAGAACTAAGTCTCAACCATGAGATCTTTATCTTTCATTGCTTCATAACCCAAATTTGAAAGTTAGTTTTAACATCTATGATGTTGTGATGGTAATTTTGAGTTTAACTATTACTTTTTTCACAAGCTTGCAACTTAAAATTATAACTCATCATTTAACCCAACAAAGCTGTGATTACGAGCTTTTCACTATTTCACTACCTTAATCATAGGCTAGCATTAACTTCATTTGAGGTTGTGAAAATATTTATTCTAACTATAGTGGTTATTCCCCACATTGTCGCAACTTAGAATGTGTAATGCTTAATTCAAGTCATGAGATTTGATCCAATCATCATCTAATGGTTAGGAATCCATCTCTAAGAGAAATTGATCTTTCAACTTGTGACATGGAGATTCAGATGCATTTTGTGCCATGGATTCAACTTCAACACTAGCCTTCATGACCTTTGACTACATTCTCCACCATGTTCCTTAGCCTCATTCGTTCTATTCCTTGTTTCCATTTTGTCTAAATATTCCTATGATCTCTCCATTCTAATTTTATCATGTCTTTAATGGAACACTCGATCATAGAGTTAAGGTTTTCTGAAGATAGAACTATTTCTCTCTCTCATCTAGGGAAGGTTAAACTTATCGTTACCATCCTAATCGCCTAACATGATTGAAATGTAATGCCGCACTAGGGAACCCAAAAGAAATTAACCTAAAGTTTCACTAAGTTTGCCAAACATTTTTTTAAAAGATAATAACATCAACAGATGCCATAACATAAGCAATAAAAACAAGAGATAAAGTATAGTGAAAGCATTAAATCACATACACAACACTATCATTAATAGATTACATCTCCTAAGGGTCCCATGACATTGAATCACATTTAAGTTTAATTAAGTACTCAATTCGATACAAAAAAATCCCACATTAAAGAATAATCATAAGTGCAAATCCATACAAATAATATATAATTACAGGATAGCACTTAGCAATAATCAAAATGCATAATCATCCTTTGTACAAGTCACTAAGTATGAAAGGCTAAAATAATATACATCATAAAATAAATACATCATCTCATAAGATCTATGATAAAAATATATAGTGTAATAGAGTGTAACAATCCAACAAAAATACAAGATCAGATAGAAATGAACAACGACATAAGCACCTCCAGCAACAGCATCCAATGATTAGATCTCAATGGTATAAGAAAATGCACTATCACCCGACCTCATGGATCCTAAATGGCTCACTCTCACCATATTGAGGAGATAAAATCAAGTCCCATATGGATATCAAACTCACAAGTCAAAACCAACATCTAAGTCAAGGAAACATGTGAAAGAAAACTATCTCAAAGGGTACCAAGACACAAGTATCAACTAATCCTAGAGGCAACAACAACACATAGTAAATATACTATGCAAGTGGGTAAGTGTCATCGCATGAGTCAACTCTAAGGTTACCCTGGTAGCCACTATGGATTCCAGACCCCCTAATGTCTCCATGCAGCATCAATATCCTTTCATACATACACAACATACTAACAAGTTATCTCCAAGGTTACCCTGGTAGTCTTTTAATACTCTAGAGCCCCTAGTGACTCTCTATGGTACCAATATCTTATTAATTTATTTTAAACCCATTTAATGAAATGTTATCACTTGTTAAAATAACCTACAATGGGTTACCCTCCAACCTCTTTAGGGCCTTGGCCTCCATTGCAAGCCACATCCCAACATGATGTATGGATAACCTACCTGAAGCTCAACAAAAATAAAAGATCTCAAATGACCATAAACCACACATTAGTTCTTAAACAAGCAACTGGAAAGCACTAAAATATCATTGCTCAAAATCATAGATTTCACCAATAAGATCATCCTAACAAGACTGGTCCAAAATCAAGTACACATAAACCAGATCCATGTCATAACATGACATCTCCAAAAAAAATTCATTTTATCACCTTACTCCTATACAAGGAACTAGGAAGGAATCAAGGATAACTAATTAAAGACTCAAAGGTTATATCGAGAAAGTTGCACCATTCATCTCAGTTCTACACAAGAAACTAAAAAGCACATCAAAACATCTGATCAAACTCATCATAGCACACACATGACACATCACCATGGTCATGTATAAAAGATCATGTACAATACATCATTAGGACATCATAGAACAGAACTCCCAAGCCACTAGAAGTACAACCTAATTTTGTGAAAACTAACTAAACCCCAAAACAAAAATCAATGAACCATACATTGCATACAATATATACAAAAATAATTTTCTCAATTCATTAAGTTTTAGAAAACACACAAGTATATTTTTCACTTATAGGTTTCCAAGTTTTCATTCTCATTTTCAAGTATTATAGGTCAACAAGATTTTTTGATTACAATCCAAGGTTCACATTTTCATCCTCTCAAAGTATTATAATTACCAAGGTTTACGAATAATAGAATTTCTCTAGTATTACAAATAATTTTCATATATCTGAACCATATAAACACATCCGAGCTTATAAAAGAGAACATTAATTCTCCCAATTAGCTTTTTAATTATTTTCAATTTACTTAAAAATTATATTCAGATAATAAAGTAATAAATCAATTTTTTAAATAATTAAATTTAAAATAATTTTATATTTATTAAACTAGGAAAATACTTTTCCAAAATAAAAACCTATTAAAAATGGAATCTTTCTAAAAATGGAAAAATTTTAAATGGAAACTTTCTAAAAAAGAAACCTGTTAAAAAATTTAAACTTTCCAAAAATGGAACCTTCTAAAATGTAAACTTTCTAAAAATGTAAACCTACTAAACATAAATTTTTCAAAAATGGAAAAGAATATGATTAACCAATCAAATATTGCATTTTTTTAATTTTGATTTATTTTCCAAACCCTCATCTCGATTCTCAAGAAATCTAATTTTGAAAACCCCAAAATATACAATTATGAAATACCAAATTTAATATCCATGGGTTTCAAATATTAAATACATTTACAAAGAAAGAATAATAAATAAACTAGACATGGATTTCGATCTTCATTTCAAAAATAGATTTACATACATAGAGAAGACAAGAATTCGAATAACAAGCAACTACTAGACAAATCCACAAGATTTTACCTAGATCTGATGCTAAAAAAATAAATGCACAAACATGGAAGAATCTTTCTTTTCCTTCGAAAACCCTCTTTTCAAAAATTGGCTCCTCTAAACCTATGTATCTAGAATTGAGCTCTAATTTCCATAATAAAGAGCTTTTCCCCCAAATTAGAGCTTTGTTTATGCAATCATGCCGAAAACTCTTTGTCTTTACATTATATTTTAAATTTTTATGCATAGACTTTATTCAATTTAATTAAAATAAACTTTACTAAATTAAAGCTTTCTCTCTCTTATTAAATCATGTGACATTTTTAATATAATATTTATTAATTGAACTAATAATATTATCTAAAATTTATTTAACTAAAATAAAAAAACCTAAATAAATTATTACTAAATTAAATAAATCTAAATACACCAAAATTAGAACTTCAATAAAATATTTTAAATTTAATTCTTTTACTTAATTAATTTCTCAATTAATTAAATACAATTAAATATCAAATTTTCTTTAATAAAAATCTAAATATGCCAAAATTAGATCTTCAATCAAATCTTTTAAATTTAGTTCTTTTATTTAATTTATTTTTTAATTAATTAAGTATAATTATATATCAAACTTTCTTTATAAAAATTTAATTAAAATAAATCATTAAATTATATTTTGATTTGATTTAACTATAACATAGAATCATTATAGACCCACAAGACAAAATATGACAACTCAATTAAAGAAAATGGACACAATCAAGCTCCAAGGTTTAAAATCATGAATTTATGTCACTTGATGAATTCGGAAGGACAAACAACTCAGATACTTGTCCTAATTTCTAGGACAATTGGCTTTGGGTTTAGGATTAGGAATCAAGAGTTATCTCCCCACTGATACCATTGAAACACTACAATAGAGTACACTCATCCTAGCAATTCAAGGAAGTCGATACCTGGTACCTGCAACCTACATAAAATTCATGCATGTACAAATACATATATTCTAAACTAAACAGGCAATGGTAGAAAGTTGTTCATCGTGTAGATCTTGACTAGAAGATGACTATGACTCCCTTCCTCAACCACATCGAAAACATCATACATAAAGTAAAATAGAGAGGTACAACATAGACATGCAAGTATGGGGTAAGTATTCATAAACATTGTACATAAATATTTCATCTAACTAACAATCATTCATTGATAACTGAAACCACTAAATGAATATATATCATCATCTATATAATCATGAAATAACTAAGTATGAGATACAATTTAATCAAATCTAATAACCAAGTACCGATAATCATGAAACACAATAAAGAACTAACCCAAAAAAATTTGACAATACAACAGAAAGGTTAGCTAGGGGTAGGCATTACATGAGAAACCTTTACATTGCTCTTTTATTCCAACCTAGAAAATTTAGAGGGAAATATGAGAGAGAAAACCCTAAAAGCAACCTAGACCAAAACACATACATGAAACATTGACTTAGCACTCGACCTAGAAGTTCAAAAATGGAGGACTAAAAAATGTGGCAACAACACTCCCAATAATTAGACACCTAAAACCTTACCCACTTTTACACTTTAAAGATAAATAGCTTTTATTTATATTCAATTTCCATATTAGAATTATTCCTTCATTTTTAGGCTTTTAGAGAACAAAATATTGGGAAAAATAAGTTCAAACAATTGTATGATTTTCAACATGAAAAAATCCAACAACCATATTGCTAAAGCCAACCAACATGAAACTCAGATGTAACAAATTTCTTTTTGAAGGACCCTTGTCAAAGTGGCTTCATTTTTAAGGTGTACAATTTAAAAGGTTAAATGCTTATTCTACTTGGAGTATCTTGATTCCATATATGTTTATTAGTTATATGCTTTTTTCGGATTTGTAGATTGATCCATGGATGATAGATGTAGTTTGAAATTGAGAAACCAAGAAGAATACTAATAAATGGTTGCAATTTGCAAAAGTGGAAAGTTTTACTCTTTAAGAACTGAACCCTCCATAAAATTTTTTACGGTTTTATTGTTGGATTAATTTAAAAAGGAATCTAGTATTCCACTAAGAAGATGAGTGGAGGGCAAGCAATGACAACTCTATTTACAATAGGTCCTAGTGCTAGAGTCACTAGAGGAAGTCTCTATCCAACAAACTATCTCATATCTAGAGGTGGCAAGCACTGTGCACTATGATGCTAGTCACAATCTGTGATCCGACCATGCCCTTATCTTTAATAATCTAGAATGTCTAAGTAGTTGATGTTGAGCCCCATGTTGAACTCAGTGTACAATTTTTGTGAAAAATAAAGAGGTATCTAATTGTTATTAGGATAACAACCATGTGTGGCTAAAAGATGCTTCAATACATCATACTAATGTTAATAGGATCTCTACACCATATCACTCGATAGCCTCTCACCCTTCCCTATGTACACTCATATGTTGGAAATAGATCTCGTTTGATGATGTCTTTGGGGGCCACCCTCTTGATGTCATTAATAGATGCATCTCCTAAAATCTCATATCTAAGCTCCCTAGATATGGAAGCTAATACATCAAGGGTAAATGAATGATGAGCTTTAAATCTAGTAGTGAGATCTTGTAGACTCCTTCATATGGTCATACATATGTCTCTATATAAACCATCATTGGAGGACAATATAGAATACTCTAACCTAATAACCTCTTGCTCTACAAATGCAAATAATGCATTGATATCATTATGTGGAGGTGGTGTAGTAGGAGCCATACTAGGACCTCTAATAGAACTCGCACCAGGACCTCTAATAGGAGTTGCACCAGGAGCAACACTAGGACCTATACCAGGAGCCACACCAGGAGCCACACTAGGAGCTACAATAGGAGCCACACTAGGAGCCGTAACATGAGCGACCCCACCATGATCCCTACTACGAGCCAAAACATAAGTTGCACCATGAGTCACAACATGAGCCCCACCACAAGTGCCAACATGAGTAGCACCATGAATTGCACCAAGAGCCATAGTAGGAGCCACAATAGGAACCACAATAGGAGCAACAATAGGAGTCAAAATAGGAGAGTCATCACCCTTAGGATGATGAACAGGTTGATCATCTGAAGTCATATCTACAATGATGGAGCTAATACATATTGTAAATACATACATACATACATGCATACATACATACATACATACATACATACATACCTACATACATACATACATACATACATACATACATACATACATACATACATACATATATATAGTCTAGTACACAAATTTTTATTGAAAAGATATGTAATTTCATGCATCATCTAATCTATAACACATCAATATATCATACATGAGAGTTAGATTTAGAGTTAGGGTTTTAGTTTTTAGTTAGGATTAGATTAGAGTTTGACATAGGGTTTGAGTTAGATTAAAGGGTTTGGTTAGGGTTATGGTTACATTAAGGTTTGAGTTAGATTAGGGTTTGATTAAGGTTTCATTTAGATTAGGGTTTGAGCTAGAAAAGGGTTTGAGTTTTCAATTAGGATTGATTAGGGTTTTAGTTTCTAGTTATGATTAGATTATGGTTTGAGTTAGGGTTTATTTAAGGTTTGGTTAGGGTTTGATTTCTAGGGTTATGGTAAGATTAGGATTTGAGTTAGATTATAGGGTTTGATTAGGGTTTGGTAAGGATTTGATTTCTAGGGTTATGATTAGATTAGGCTACATAATTAGGGTTTGATTTAGAATAGGGTTTGAGATAGATTAGGGTTTGAGATTTTAATTATGATTAGATTAGGGCTTGATTATGGTTTGAGTTAAATATTAGGGTATGATTACCTAAGTTTGATTTATATTAGGGTTTCGTTAAGGTTTTATTTATAGGGTTATAGTTAGATTAGGGTTTGCATGTTACATTGGGGTTTCATTAGGATTTCATTTAGATAAGGGTTTAAGTTTTTGGTTAGGATTAGATTAGAGTTTCAGTTTTCAGTTACAATTAGATTAGGGTTTGAGTTAAGGTTTGGTTAAGGTTTAGGTAGGGTTTGATTTCAAGGGTTACAATTAGATTAGGGCTTGAGTTAGATTATAGGGTTTGATTAGGGTTTCATTTAGATTAGGGTATGAGTTAGATTAGAGTTTGGTTAGGGTTTGATTTCTAGGGTTACAATTAGATTAGGATTTTATTTCTATTAGGGATTGAGCTAGATTAGGGTTTTAGTTTTTAGTTAGGATTAGATTAGGGTTCGATTACAGTTTGATTTAGATTAGGGTTTGAGTTAAAGATTAGGGTATGATTTGGGTTTAGTTAGGGTTTGATTTATTAGATTACATTTAGAATAAGGTTTGAGTTTTTAATTAGGATTAGAATAGGGTTTTAGTTTTTAGTTATGATTAGATTAGGGTTTGAGTTAGGGTTTAGTTAGTGTTTGATTTCTAGAGTTATTGTTAGATTAGGGTTTGAGTTAGATTCTCAAGTTGATTAGGGTTTCATTTAGATTATGGTTTGAGTTAGATTAGGGTTTGGTTAGGGTTATGATTAGTTTAGGGTTTGAGTTAGTTTAGGGTTTGATTCAGATAAGGGTTTGAATTAGATTAGGGTTTGAGTTAGATTAGGGTTTGGTTAGCGTTTGAATTCTAGGGTTATTGTTAGATTAGGGTTAGGGTTAGATTATACCTGAAACTAAAATTTTCAAGTTAGGGTTAGATTATAGTTATAGTTCTAGGGTTAGATTATGGTAACTTTAGTTAGGATTAGTGTTAAATTAGGGTTTGAGTTCTAGGGTTAGGTCAAGGTTTTAGTAATGGTTAGGGTTAGGTTGGGGTTATCTAGTTAGATTAAGGTTAGGGTTCTAGGGTTAGATTAGGCTTTCAATGACAGAACTCTAGGGTTAGATTAGGGTTAAAGAGTTTTCAAGTTAGGGTTAGATTTTGAGTTAGGGTTACTAAATAGGGTTAAAGTTTGAGTTAGGGTTTGGGTTAAGGTTAGGGTTAAAGGGTTGGAGATAGAGTTCTAATATTTTCTAATTTTCTACACTAATGTTTTTCTAATATTTTGTTTTTTTTCGTATATTTTGTAATTTTTTTTCAAATATTTTGTAATTTTTTTTCTAATATTTTGTAATATTATATACTAATTTATTTCATTTAATGTTAAATGCTAATATTTCCTAATGTTATACTAATTTATTTTCCTAATATTCTAAAGTTTAATGTTTTCTAATATTTTTCTAATATTCTAGACTATTTTTTTTCTAATATTTTCTAATATTTATCTAATTTAACACGAATGTCTTTTCTAATGTTTTTCTTTAATATTTTGCAATGTTTTTCTAATATTTTCTAATATTTTGATAATATTTTCTAGATTAATATTTTTAAATATATTTTCTAATTTTTTTTAAATATTTAAATGTAATTTTCTTTCTAATGTTTTATTTCTAATAAAACTAATATTTTTCTAAATTTGTTTCTAACTAAACTAATGTTTTTCTCATAAAACTAATATTTTGCTAAATTTGTTTTCTAATTATTTACACTATTAGGCTTTTAATATTTTGTAATGTTTTTCTAATATTTTAAAATATTTTTCTAATATTTTCTAGACTAATGTTTTTCTAATAAAACTAATATTTTCTAATACTTATCTCATTTAACACTATTTTTTTTCTAAATCTATTTTCTAATCCTAAATTAATATTTTTGTAATATTCTACACTAATGTTTTATAATAATTTCTAATGTATTTTTCTAATAATACTCATATATAACTAACAAATACACAAAATTACAAATGATAAATTAATAGAATTAACTAACATAAATCAACAACAAAAATATTAAATTAACATGCAAATATTTTTTGAAAACATTAAAAAAAATATAAAAAATTCAAATAATAAATTATAAACATACCAAAAATACTGCAACACCAAAATCTGGAGGAGAATGATGGAAAGTGATGTAGCTCACTTACCAATTTGATATCTTCACTCCACTGTCTAGATCAAATTCACCTCATCATAAAAATGAATAGAAAAAATAGAAAAATGGGGTGCTAATCTCAAAATCATCGTTAAAATTGTTGGCATAAAGTTATTTTCCATTAGTGACAACGCTCATCTCATAGTTCTAACCGAGCATCGAGTAATATAGTTTAGACCGAGTGATGGCAACTCAGTTCAAACTGAGCACTGAAGACACAATTCAAACCAAGCACTGAAGACATAGTTCAAACTGAGCGTCAAAGATACAGTCCAAACTGAGCGTTGAAGACACAGTTCTAACCGAGTGAAGATGCACTTAGTTTGAACCGAGTGAAGATGCACTTAGTGTTAATCGAGTGAAGATGCACTTAGTGTTAACCGAGTGAAGATGCACTCAGTATTAACCGAGTGAGGAAGGACTCAGTGTTAACCGAGCTCAGGAGGTTAATGAAGAAGTTAGTTTCTACCGAGTGACACTATATCTACCGAGTCACCAATGGTTACCGAGTTCCAGGCAACGTTGTATGACTAGTATGAATCGAGCCCCTACCTCTACCGAGTGCATGATGATGCCGAGTAACGTAGTGGATGTCACGTATCAGAAGGTCATCAAGTCTGTCTGAAGAACCCGAGTTTATTTTACTATTTGGCTGACTCAGTTATATTTTGTTTACTTGTGTTTGGCCGACCTTGCATGAATAATTATTGGAATGGTATATAAATGTAATGTATTATATCATTCAATAGATATACAAGATATAGAATACTACACAAAAAAGGGACATAAGATATGATATGAGAAGTGGAATATAGGGAATTATGATAATGCAAATTCATCAGCAGTAAAAAATACTCAACAAGGTCTACAAGGAACATAAATGATTTCATGAATCACAGAAGGTGATCTACAATAAAGAATCCAATCAAGTTGTAAGTTGATCTGTTGGTTCATCCTAACCGGTGAATCATTCTTGTAAATCCTTTAACAGGGTAGACTTAACCGTCTTTATTCAAATCTCCTAATAGAGTGCATACTTGTAAAGTGTGTTTGTAAATCCTCTAACAAGGTGGATCTAGCAATCCTCTATGCTCCTAACAGGGCAGATCACCATAAGTGATCATTGTAAGCCTTAACCAGCCAACTGCAGTAACGAAGCTTTGTGGGTATCATCCCCACCCCAGTTTTACTTTCTATTTTGGAAGGTTTCTGGGTCACCAAATCTCTGTGCATATATTGTTTAAATGTTTAATAGTTCTTTTATGCAGCAGGCTAGATGAGTGAATGTTGTATATGGTTATTCAAAATTGACTTAAACGTTTTATTGTTACTGATTCACCCCTCCCCTCTCAGTAAAATATTATATCTTGAATATTTCCAACAATTGGTATCAGAGCTTTTTGGTTCTTAGGACAAAGTTTGACAGCTTGAGAAAAGATCTAAGTTATGGAGATATTCAGACTGGAAAAAGTTATTGAAAATGAAAAGTTAGATCTAGAAATGGCCATGGTTCAACTGAAAGAAGAAAAGGAGCATCTTTCTCAATCCCTAAAAATAAGAAAGGAACTTGCAAGACAAATGAATGACCATCACTAGGTTGAAGAAAATATTGAAGATTTGTTACCATCAAGTAGTTTAGAAGAAGCTGACAAGGCAATCAAAGAACTTCTAGAAAAGAATGGATCTCTACAAGAAGAGGTAAGAAAGCTTAAAAGAGAGCAAGAAATATAGTCAATTAGGCTATGTGAAGTTTTGGAACAAAGAAATAAAGCACAAGAAGAATTGGAAGATAAAAGCCATAAAATTCATAATCAATCCCATCAGCATGAAGACCTTATAGACCAACTCTCTAATGCAAATGAAGAAATCAGGATTCTCAGAGTACAAAATGAAAGAATAAGGAATGATTTAAATACTGAAAAGAAAATCAATGAAAGTCTACAGAATGATTTAAGAACTGAGAGACAAATCAATGAAAGCTTGGAAAATGATCTAATCTCTGAAAGGCAAGTCAATGAAAGAATGATGAAATCTCAAGCAAATATGAATCAATTAAATCAACAAAATGAGGAAAATCTTTATAGACAGAAAGGTAAAGCTGGTCTTGGATACAAGGAAGAAGGTGAATCCTCCAAACAAGGTAAACAAAGGAATTAGAAACCCACTTGTAATCACTGTGGCAAGTTAGGTCATACATCAAACAAATGCTGGAGCAATGGAAAAGCAAAATTCAATGGTAAATGCTTCAATTGCAATCAGCATGATCACAAAGAAAATGAGTGCAAAGAAAAAACCAAATTTTGAAGGCAACTATCACAAATGCAAAAAAATGGTCACAAGGCATTCCAATGCAGATCCAAATCATTCAATCCAGCTGAACAACTTGTCAAAGCCATATTTGGATGGGACTACAACACCTGGTGCAGATGTCACTATTGTGGAGAATATGGACATACTGGCATAAATTGTGCAAGACATCACCTAAGGAAGAAGGACACTACTTTAAGGTGCTATACATGTACAGAACTTGGTCATATAGCTAGAAATTGCATGAATATAGAAAGAATTGAAGATGAGAAGAAAATCAAAGCAGACAACATTCAGAAGCAAATGAAGCAACAGTGGATTCCAAAATCTACCGAACAAGATAAGTCAAGCAATGGCAATATCCCTCAAGAAATGAGTGACTCCACCATTTTCGATTAATATTCATAAAAGAAAGTATGGAACTACATCCTCCAAGAATTATCCTAAATAGTTCCACAATAAGAAAGATGATCAGAACAGTATTTAGATACACTTTGATCCTAGACTTAATCGAGTTCGATCGAGTGCAATAAAGTTTCACTTACCGAGTTATATCAACTGATAAGGTTGGTTTGTGACCTTACCGAGTTAGGTCTATACATCAATGTTTTCTTTTGATCACCGAGTTGATAGTATCTACCAAGCAAGTGGATGACAAGCTGTCATTTCATCTACAGTCATACCAAGCATTTATGAAAAAATTTTCATCAAAAAGGGAAAAATTTGATCTCATTCTTGACTACGAACTTAGAGCTAAGTTATCTTCTGTGATTCCAGAGCAAGCTTAAGCAATTTTGAGAAAATTTTAAAGGGCAAAGAATCTGTTGAGAATTTCTCTTCACTTACCAAGCAGCAATGACATTCAAAAGTAGCAGCTCCAAGGCAAAGAGAGCCTCAGAAATGCTGGTTAAAGGTGTGGAATGGAAGGCACCGAACTTCAAATTAGCACTAGCAATTGTAGAATCACTTGATCCTAACAGTGCTCAGTCTCAAATTCCTCCAAAGGTACTCCTTATAAATGACATTCACTCTCATTTCAAATGTTCCATTCAAGAACTAGGAAACCCAGAAATCGATAATGCCCTAGGAGAAATGAGCGTAGATGGAAATTTGAAACCCGAGCATAAGCATCTTGAAACAAAAGGGTTAACCCACATTTCACATTTGTCAAGGAATTTTCAAGTTAAATGGGTTAGGTATATACTCAGTCGGGTTCACAACAGGCAATTGTGGTTAGAGCAACCAGTGCTTATCACAAAGAAAATGATTAACAAGATTACTGGCCTTCCCATGTTGAGCAAAGCTAAGTCTACCAAAACCCTAGGTCGGGAAGAATTGCAAAGGCTAACCCAAGTAGAATGGGATGGTAGAGGACTTAAGGCTCAGTACAGTAGCTGACGTTGAATTAAGATTTGGTACTCACGTCATTACTCATAAAATTTACAGTTCGAGCCATCCAAACAGTGTACCTTGTGAAGCAGTAGATTTAGCATTTAAGGTAGTAAAGAAGAATGTTGATTTTGATCTGTCTGAATTGCTTTTGTCTCAATTTAATAAAAATATGGAAAGCATAAGGACTTCAAAGGAAAAATCCTACAAATTCAGTTCACTTTTGATCTGTTTATTTTTCTATGTTCAAAAGTCTTTTCCATCAAAAGGATCAGTAGTATGGGGAAAAGATATTCCTGTTCTTTATCAAATAAATGAGTTCATTGCAGAGTTAGGTGAAAATTTTGATAGTGTTTTGGATAATTACTTTGAAGATTTTAAGGAAAGAATGAACAATAGGTTCCAGATTCCACCTAAATTGGTTAAGGAATACAAAGAAGATGTATGCTTTATGGTAGATTGTGACAAAGTATACATACAGGCAGTCAAGCCCCGAGTTGCATGGGTGAAACCTCTTCCTTATGAGGTCAATATTGATGAAACAAGAGATATCATAGAAGCACTGGTGAATGAAACAGTAGACCCAAAGTAACCAGTCTTTGGAACTTATGATGAAGCTAAGGCCAGAATTGAGTTTCCAATAAAAATCCCTCATGTCAATAGAAAAGGAAAGAGGAAGATTGCAAAGCTAAAAATAGAAGTTAGTCCTTTGATGATTATTGAAGGGAAAGGAGAAGATGATGAAGAAGAAGAGGAAACTGAGTTAGAAAAAGAAGAGGAGCTTCAATGGAAGAAAGGTAAGGTGATTATCTCCAAACCTAAAAATCAAGCTACTGTAGTCTTCTCCAAGAGAACAAGATAGGGGAAGAAGGAACTTGTACTTTTCAGGCCTCCACTCACATTTGAGGAAAGGTTGAAGGAATTAGAAGCAGGTGCTAGCTTCACAAACTTTAAAGCATTGAAGTTTGAAACAAGAAGAGAATAGGAGAAAATGTAGATTGAGGAAATGGTATTGAGTAAAATGGGAAGATGGAAATACTCTCCGGATGAGATTTCCTCTTAGATCCCTAAAGAGCTATTGGAGAGGTTGTAACCAAGATGGGAAACTACAATCAAGACTATCAAGGATATCTTTGAGCAAACCCTGAAGAATCTCCTACCGAGTCTCACTGATGTAGAAGTGAAGAAATCACTGAAAGATCATGAAGGTAATATGATGATTAGATTCCACACTTGTTTGATACTAATCAAAGACATTGATCATGTTGTAAATGATGCAAAAAAAATGTGGAAAAATATCTATCATCTACATAAATCCAGTGAGGATATTGTTGAAATCAAGGACAATGACAACAATGATGATGATGATATTGAAGATATTCCAGGGGATCTGCATTCAATGATGATAAATGTTGAGGAAGAAGAAAAGGAAGATGAAATGGAGGAAGAAGAAGCTAAACAAGCTAAGGAAGAAGATGATCTTGTAAAAATTGTAGCCAAAGTCATTGCATCTCTTCCTCACTCTCCACCTAAAGGAGCTACATCAACTGTGGAGATAGATTCTACTGGTGAGATTGTGTGCACAACAGCTTCATCAATTGCTCAATCTTCACCTGTCTCCTCTCAGCTCTGGGTACCATCTATGCAAGTGTCTACCACTTCATCAACTGAGCTACAACCATCTTCATTGATCAAGTCATCATCAGCTACAACAGTAAGCTCATTAAGCATATCAACTTCTACTGCAAAGTGTACAGTAAATGTACCCACTGGTACTTCAATTTTGACAATTTCATCTGCTCCAATTTTTGAATCTATTAGTTCTCGCATTCCAACTTGTACATCAATCTTGGGAGGAACATCAATTTTTGATACTATTAGCACTTCTCTCAGTCTTCCTCTAGTTAGTCCTATTCCAATTTTGTCAGCCAGTCCAACCTCATCAACTATTGTTTTAGTTTCAAAAGGAAAAGGTGAAGTCACTGCAGGAAAAGCAAAGAAATACATGATTTCTAGCAAGGTAGTGGATGAGGAAATAGACTTGGATAAGGACATTGTCATTCCTAAGATAGATCTAGATACTGCATCAGTCGATGAAATGAGAATGATCAGTCAGCTATTAGAGCAAAAGGCAAGGCAAAAACAACTGAGGCATGAGAGAGACTAGGAATATAGTATTATTGAAAGTGCTAAGAATATTCTAACAGAGGCTATAGGTGTTGAAGTAGATTCTACTCAACACATTTTGATTCAGTTAGAAGAGGCTGTATATAAATTCAATGAGGATACCTCCTGCCAAGAAAATTTGATTGAAAAGGTAGAGAAGAAATTTGACAATAAGGTGCTTGAGCACATTGCTCAGCATATTGCATTAAAACAGGTAGAATTGTGTACAATTTTAAGTAATTTTGAACATTCTTTTAACAATGTAACTTCACTTTTTGGCAAACTTTGTGATGTTACTGAGTATACTAAGGAAATCAAAGAAAAGTCGAATAAAATTGATGAGGATATGAAGGTCAGTGCCCAAATGTTGTAGCTTGACCACAATTCAAGTTCATCCCATCATCCCAGAATAAGATTTTTTCAGAGAAACAGGTAGAATTGTTGAGAGAGGAAGCAAGGATCAGGTGTACTCTAATTGACATCCAAAATATGATCCTTCCTGTCATGGATACAATGCAGAAGAATATTGCCCATTCCAAAACATTGATTCATGACAAAAACTTCTCAATTGCAGATCATATGATTGAACTCTCTGTAGAAGTTCAAATAGCACTCTCCACCAGCAAACTTTTGCAAGAAAATTTGGATAAGACATTGGCTCTTATTCTTAAGGTACATTCTAAGTTTATCTCTCATTTTGGAATCTCTATGTAAATATAAATTCTTTATTTTGGCATTATTGTCAAAAAGGGGGAGATAGCACACTCTAAGAGATAATTGTGCAAGAGATATGTGTAAACTATGCATATTGTATGGGGGAGATACATGTAAGAAAGATATGTGTAATAAGACTTGCAAAGATCAATTTGGAAAATTCAGAACTGTATGTCGATTTTTGCACATAAACTTTGAATCATAATTTTTTTTATCACTAATGCCAAAGGGGGAGATTGTTGGCATAAAGTTATTTTCCATTAGTGAGAACACTCATCTCACAGTTCTAACCGAGCACCGAGTAATACAGTTCAAACCGAGTGATGGCAACTCAGTTCAAATCGAGCATTGAAGACATAGTTCAAATCAAGCATCAAAGATATAGTCCAAATCGAGCGTCGAAGACACAATTCTAACCGAGTGAAGATGCACTCAGTATTAACTGAGTGAGGAAGGACACAGTGTTAACCAAGCTCAGGAGGTTAATGAAGAAGTTAGTTTCTACCGAGTGACACTATATCTACTGAGTCACCAATGGTTACCAAGTTCCAGACAACATTGTATGACTAGTATGAACCGAGCCCCTACCTCTACCGAGTGCATGATAATGCCGAGTAACGTAGTGGATGCCGCGTATCAGAAGGTCATCAAGTCTGTCTGAAGAACCCGAGTTTATTTTACTATTTGGCTGACTCAGTTATATTTTGTTTACTTGTGTTTGGCCAACCTTGCATGAATAATTATTGGAATGGTATATATATGTAATGTATTATATCATTCAATATATATACAAGATATAGAATTCTACACAGAAAAGGGACATAAGATATGATATGAGAAGTGGAATATATGGAATTATGATAATGAGAATTCATCAACAATAAAGAATACTCAGCAAGGTCTACAAGGAATAGAAATGATTTCATCAATCACAGAAGGTGATCTACAATAAAGAATCCAGTCAAGTTGTAAGTTGATCTGTTGGTTCATCCTAATAGGTGAATCATTCTTGTAAATCCTTTAACAGGGTAGACTTAACTGTCTTTATTCAAGTCTCCTAACATGGTGCATACTTGTAAAGTGTGTTTGTAAATCCTCTAACAAGGTGGATCTAGAAATCCTCTATGCTCCTAACAGGGCAGATCACCAGAAGTGATCATTGTAAGCCTTAACTGGCCAACTGCAGTAACGAAGCTTTGTGGGTATCATCCCCACCACAGTTTTCCTTTCTATTTTGGAAGGTTTCTGGGTCATCAAATCTCTGTGCATATATGGTTTAAATGTTTAATAGTTCTTTTATGCAGTAGGCTAGATGAGTGAATGTTGTATATGGTTATTCTGAATTGACTTAAAAGTTTTATTGTTATTGATTCACCCCTCCCCTCTCAGTAACCTATTATATGTTGAATATTTCCAACAATATTTTTGCATGAACATATTAATAAGGTATGTTTGCACAAACATACATTATTTAAACTCAATATGTTCACACAAACACATAATTGTTTTATGATCATGCAAACATAGTTAGTAAGGTCACATGAATATATGTAAAATTTGATATGGGAATTTTGCATCATTTTGCAATTTCCTTCATTCCCCAAAAGTGGTACCCAGTATTGTGAGTTCACCCTATATTCCTGGAGGATATATTTGTGGTTTATGGCAATTCTATTTCAATCTTTTTGAGTTTGTAATTGATCCTCATTAATGGAGTGATTGTAAAGTTAGGAAGTAGTTGTAGTTTCCTTTAAATAATGTCTATTGCTTTGAGTGTAGTTTTGGAAAAAGAATCAAATAAGTTGATATTCATAGTAGCAAAGTGTAATACTATTTTTAGTTAAGTGTGACCTTTCAATATGAATGAATGAATAGAATACATAGTTCAAGTTTACACCTTTTATCTTGATTTTCTTTTTGTTCACTCATCCAAGCGAGCCAACTTGGTGAGTGAACTATTACGTCAGAATAGATTTCATTTCCTTGTTTGTTTCCTTGCAAGATATAATTTTGTTGCTCCTATAGCCACTGATAATAGAATTAGTGAATTGTTCCTGCAACATAGGTGAATAGAAAAGTTTACTATTGTTGTTTCAAGATTTCAGTTAAGTAGTTGTTTTATTTTCTAGTATATAATTCCTTCAGCATTTCCTTCACTTTTGTTATAATGACTTAAAGGAGAATTAGAGCATAGACTTTGCAGCCATCCTCTCAAGTTTACACTCCTAGGTTGACAAATTAAATGAAGTTAATGTACTGTTTTAAGTAAACACATAATTTTGTCTAACCATGGAATCATTGTGAAAGGATGTCCAATCTTTTTTTATTAAGGTAATAAGATGTCCAAATAGTAGACACTTGTAGCATGGTAAAAAAATCAACCATCATTTGACTATCTCAATAGTTAATAGAAATTCACACCCTTCTTGCATCACACATGAAAATAAATAAATACACTAAGTACAATACAACAATACATGCATATTATACCATCACATAATTTAACTCAAATACAATCATAAACATACAAGATACATAAATTACCAATCATTTCATTAAATTTCCATTTTGACAATCTTTAAAAGAATATAGTGTCAATCCAAAATCTTGACATATATAAGGAGCATCTTATCCTTCTATGTCAAAGTGATCATAACTAGAAGACACATCATACAATGTATGTCATCAACTCATATAACATAAATTATGCTAGTTGACTTAGAGTTGTATGTCTAGCATAGTGAACTCAAGGCCCAAGTGTGGAACCAAGTGCTCTGATAGCATATGCAAAGATTGCCCCTACAAAATTAGTACCACATCAGAAATCCCCATAATATGTGGAAGTCAAGGAGAGTCAAAGTAATTAGAATATTGACCAATTAACATTAGCTAATTAATTATCATGAAATTAACAAAATTGATACACATACATATATTCTCAAATCTAAAAGAAATCATAATTCAACTACCAAAATACCAAGATGTACTGATTATGTCAACCATTTTGATAGATGACCCATAACCTATCTAAGACCACAAGGGAAAAAAATATAAATAGGAGTACTTTATCACCCTACCACAAAGCTATTAAGCTTCCCCTAAATCTTTCTTGACATGAAAGAAACCCAATCCGGCAACAAGGAAGACTAACTAGGTAAAATTAAGAGAAGTAATGGAATTGTGTAACACATTATTTAGGATGTATTTATAAAATTGCAATCCATCTCAAACATAACAAAATGCACTCATGCAAAGGAAAATTAAATGAACAAATTCACAAATTGTCAATATGCACTATCTAGACACATGGGTATATCCATAAGTTATTCCAATAAAGTGTTCCTTCCTTAAGAGGTATTATCATAATGAAACTTTTGTAAAATGTTATAGTTCTTGAACAACATTTCCTAAATATAATTCTCAAGCTTCTCATAATATTCTTGAGAAGTAAATAAAAAAGATTCACATAGTTCCTTTATGATTTATCATACTAACAGATACTTCAAATTCCTTATTCACAATGATCTTTCATCCATTTTAGACTGCATTATTCCAAAGTAAAAATGTATGTGGTATTTGAGCATTAACCAAACAAATAATCATAAACATTCAATGTTCATCAAATTTAAACTTAGCACAATAGGATACAATATGCCCAATGTTATGTTCAATAGTCAGATTGTGTAATTAGGAAAGTATTTATTTATTTTTATGGGACATCACACCTAGAGTTTGAATTATATTAACATTTATTTTATTCTACTAGAAAGAATACTATCTTCAAATAAAACAATACATAGCTATTGCATTCCTTCTCACTTCCTCTACATCTAAGTTTCTTTTAGACATCAACAACATAAAAAATAACTGCTCTCTATTGTTTGTGCATACCCAAATCCTTAGCACATCAAAAAAGTAATAATAATTAAATGTGTATGATGAAGTTCACCATCTAGGAAATGAAACATAAGGAGTTTGCTATAAATAATTTATTTTAAATTGTTCTAAGCCATGCATAAGAGGGACAATAGACATGACTTATTGAACATGACATTGGAGATCAAATCCAAAATTTACCATGCTTCAATGCTAAATTTAGATTTCTATATTTCGTTGATACCAAGTTAATGGTGATCCTCTCTTCTAAGAATAGAATAGTCTGAAGAGGTCATTTCACCAGAATAACTCCACTCATCAGTAACAAGGAAGATGAGTTCCTATGAATAAAAGACTTGCTTCCATGAATCGAGTGAGATAGCTGATAAAAGAAAGAATAATCACCATTATGCTATTAAGGAAAATCAATATTTTGGATAAACACACACAACACTAGGACAATCATGTTTTCTACTCTTGAGATAAATGACCCATAGCATATTCATAGATATTTGGCTCAAGGGAAACAAGTGCCACATAGTGGCTTAGTCCTTGCCTTTAATAGTATTAGTTTTAATTTTGATATAAATTTAGTTGTAATTTTATTATATGTATAAAAAATATTAATGTGTACTTTCATAATTGTTAATAATCATATTCAATATTTTTGAAATATATAATTTATATAATTGATTTTTTACAATCATGTAGTTGTGGTAAATTGTTCAAATTAAGAAGCATCAATTTTTGTAACCAACACATTAATTCACATAAGATTTACACATTATAATACATAAGACATAAGTAATAATAATTTTAATACTCTAACAATATATTACTAAATATAATAATTGAAATAATACTTTTTGTGTACTATGCTACATAATTTGAAAAAAATATATATTCAATTTTGTTTTATAGTATACTATTTTTGAAACATTTTATAATATAATATTAACATTTAAATAATGATAATTGAAAGAACTATTTAATAAATATTAGTAGTGGATGAATGAAATAAATATAATATAAAACATTTAACAATGGTATTAAATTTTTTATTATATTAAAATATTATAAATCTTTCAAATAAAAGTTGAAGAATTGGAGGGAATAACACTCACCTAAGAGTTGTAATAAATAATTGAAGTAAATGATTAAAATATTTATAAAAGAATTATTTCAATGTATTTTTTTATAATCAAACAAGCTATTTATAATAGTTTTAGAAAATAAGAAATATAAATAATTTATTATATTATTATAATATATAGTTTTCTACTCTAAAATCTATATACACTAATTGAAGTGTTCAAACAACACTTTGAACAAAATAGATAACAAATGTGCTAAAAATTAAAAATAAGAGAAACAATACAAATATTCTATTAAAAAATATTTCCCACAAATTCACAAATCCCCATATTAGACTCTACTCCATTCGTCTAATTAAAAGCTAGAAAATTAATATAAACAAATTATAAAGTTAAAAAATTGACATGTATTTCTTCATAAACATAATATTTTGAGAAAAATATAAAATGAAATGAATTTTTATTCATAGAATAGAGGTAATTTAATAACAAGTTAATGTGAGTGATCCAAAAAATGATACAATAGTACTTAGCCTAATAGCAAGTACTAATAAAAAGAACATTCACATTTATAATATAGAATCATCATTGTTTCCCTGCTGTATTTGTGTTCAGTTAATCATTTTATAACAAGCATCATGGCTTAAGAGGCCACACAATCAATTTCATGCACTAGACTAAACTATAAGTTACATGCAAATTGTAAGTTTTACCATTCATAAAGAAACAATTTCTAACTCTATAAATCGATATCCAATCCATTAATGATACAGCAAAAATATCATCAATAATAGTGTTTAGTTGTTGTTGCTTAATGATAATAGTTGGGGTAATGGTAGTGTTCTATGTTCTCAATAGAAACCATAAATTCATTCATTTCCACAGCTAGAAATCGAAAACACTATCATTAATGTTGTATTGAAAAACACAAATTTCATCAGTTTTGCAAAGGGAAGTTAGAAAATTTAACAAGATGATTGGAATCTGGTAATACTCATGGTTGTCAATGTCTCCTTCTATTACGCTTCCCGAAAGATCCTCCTTCCTCCAGCCTCTTTCTCTAGCCGTTAATGCCCATCTTAACCTTGATGAAAACCCTCCCTCATCTCAATGTACTTGGGCTCAGTCTATGGGATTGTGACACCCTCAAAACCCATGGTTCTGAAAGCCTGCCCAGCTATGACAGAGTTCTCAGTAGCCACAACAACGAGCTCAATAGTACCCAAATGGTCACTGAAGGTCTGGGTAATTGCTCCAAGGGAATAGTGACAAATCACTATGAAAATTATAGGCCCAAAAATGTACGAAAGTTTCTTGGATTCAATCCAGGTCTCTTTCGCAAGATCATTGGGATTGCAAAGATAAAGGATTTTGGTAAAAAGATCATCACGGTGTGAGTCAAAGTTGATCCATTATTGGGCTTCTTCCTTGATTTTCTATTCAGAGAGGCAATATTGGACCCACTCCATCCATTGTTAAGCGTTCACTAAGCTCTCAATCACAGACACATACGCATTCAAATTATTTTTGAACCTCCCTATTTAATGAATTGAAAAATTTCTGCAAATCTCATGCGACTAGATAGGTTCAGTGTATGGTGTAGAATCCTTTCCAATTATATGAGTTGTTTATGTTGGATCATTTAAATATCCAAAAGTTACTTTTTAACATCTCAATGAAACTGCCAAGATGAGTGCTAGTGGAATTAGTGGTCTTCCAAATTCAATAAGTGTAATGACATGATATTTATTTTTAACGATAGAAAAAATAAATTTTCAATAAATCCACATGGAAACAATGAAATAATTTATTTATCATGGGTAAAATGAGTTGTGACAGAGATCTTCATTTTTGTTCTAGTAAGCAATCTTTTGTTTTGGTAAGATAACATTTATCAATACAAACTTGTCTTGTGTTTTAGGAGCCTGCCCTCAAAAAAGTTAAAGGATGTCATAAACATTACACACCAAGTAAGAAATCAAGCTTGGAAAATTATTCCAACTTTGACTATTTAATAGTTTAAACTTAAGAATCAAGTCTTAATACATGATATTTAAGCTATTAGAATGTCATCCCACAAATTTTGAAGAATTTCAGTTTATAAGACTTAAGCAATGTTGTGTTACATTGAGAGCTAGCTAAGCATACCTTATTTTTTAGTTATCATTTATCTAACAAAATTTAGAAATCCACTCACCCATTATAATTGTGATCAAGGTGCTTCCCTTAATACCATAAACACATAACAGAAACAAAGAAACAACAACAATTTGCTAGAAGAAAATACAAGCTTATTATTATTACTACAAATGCAGAATTATAGAATTTAGAATTACAATATGATAACCCACATGGGTGCCCTCATTACAATATTCTACAAGATAAATTTGTAAACTATCACTGAGAGTTGTCTTAAACAATGTTTGGACATTTCTTAAATAGGAAACTTTATGCTACCTGAGAAGGTTCTAGACACTTAAACTTAATACATAGGGCGAACAAACCCTAACAATACATATAGAGTTGGCCAAATACATGTTTGACATTTATTTTTGAAATTTTGCGTAGCCCAAATTTGGAAGTCTATAATTCTTGAACCGTTACTTTGATTGGCTATTATAACCAATTTTCATAAACCTCAACTCCTAATATACATGGTATGATCTAAGCAAGTACCCATCTGTTGAGTTTTTGGACCTCATTTGGGGTCTCTAAGGCCTTCAAAACTAAGCTTGAAGTTTCTATATGAAAATTACAAACCGAAAATCTGCAATAACTTCATAAATACATATAATTTGGTAATAAAACTCCACTAGCAAGTTGATATATCTAAAAAGAACCTTCATCTCTAAAGTTAGAACATTTTGAGCTCACATGATTGACTTACTATGTAGCAAGCTTCCACAGAAAACTCTATATTAAGACAACCCTTTTTGAAACAACATAAAGGAAATATTTTTGGGTGATGCATATTTATCTTACTCCTAGGATGCTCCTGCATCAGAAACCTAGGGTAATTTGAGAAGTGACCCATTCATATCTCAAGTATTCAGTGTAAAAACAATATGGTTAACCTCCTCCTTTGCTAGCTATGATGAATCTTCTACTGGTCTCCCTTTCCATTTGGCCAGCTATTTTTCATAAGTTTTATTATTTTTATTTTTTCCAATATGACTATCTAGTATCTCCTCAATCTCCTTTATAGTTGAACTAGCTACTACAATACTCCACTATGCTTTTATAACTTCATCCTCATCACCTCCTTCATAATTATTTGTCAAATCTAAAATGTTGAATACTAGTCAAATATTTAATTCAGAAAGAAACTTTACTTCATAGGCATTTTCATAATCATGTCTTTTCACTATCTTGCATGGTCCAAAGATCTTCATTTTTAGCTTATTATATGTACCCACTGGAAAATGCTCTTTTCTCAAATGAACCATGACTTCATCTCTAATATAAAATTCCTTATACATCCTTTTCACATCTTCCCTAGCCTTTTACTATGTATTCATCTTTGTAATGTGCTTCCTCACCTCATGAATTCTCTTTAGATGTTCAACAAATTGATCTTCTTCAACACTATATATCTCTCCTTTATCCAACTATTGTAATTAAGAAGCATTTCTAGGATTAGTCCCATATAGAATTTGGAATAGTGATTTACCAGTACTATTGTTGACACAATTATTATATGTAAATTCTTCCTATGGTGAAATCAGATCCCAACCTTTTAGCTTGTCTCCAAGAAAACATATCATCAAATTTTTAAAAAATTTATTTATATCTTTTGTCTATCCATCAATCTATGGATGATGTGATAAACTAAACTTCAAATCTATCTTCAATTTCTTCCACAATGTATGCTAGAAATACCCAAGAAATTTGGTATCATGGTTTGAAACTATACTCATTGGAAGACCATGTATTCTCACCACTTCTTTGAAAAATAACTATGCCACATGAACAACATTGCTAGTCTTCTTGTAGGGAATGAAATGTGCCCTCTTTGAAAACCTTTCAACAATCACAAAAAATAGAATCATGCCCTCAATAAGTCCTTGATAATCCAAGAATGAAGTCTATGCTGACATCCTCCCATGACTTCTTTGGTATAGGTAATGGCTAATACAACCCTATGTTCCACTTCACTCCTTTTGCCATCTTACATACTCTACAACTCTATACAAACTTCTTGAAATATTGCTACAACAATGCCCAATAATAGTTCTCAGCAACCAAAGCAATATTTTTATCTCTACCTTAAAATTTCCAATCAATCCTCCACTATGCTTACCCTTAACGAGATTCTCTCTCATTGAACTTCTTGGAATGTGCAACCAGCTTTCTTTAAACAATATGGAAACAACAAAATAATTTATTCAGCATGGGTAAAATGAGTTGTGATAGAGATCTTTATTTTTGTTTCGGTAAGCAATCTTTTGTTTTGGTAAGATAACATTTATCAATACAAACTTGTCCTGTGTTTTAGGAGCATGCCCTCAAAAAAGTTAAAGGATGTCATAAACATTACACACCAAGTAAGAAATCAAGCTTGGAAAATTATTCCAACTTTGACTATTTAATAGTTTTAACTTAATAATCAAGTCTTAATATGTGATATTTAAGCTATTAGAATGTCATCCCACAAATTTTGAAGAATTTCAGTTTATAAGACATAAGCAATGTTTTGTTACATTGAGAGCTAGCTAAGAATACCTTATTTTTTAGTTATCATTTATCTAACAAAAATTAAAAATCCCCTCACCCATTATAATTTTTATCAAGGTGCTCCCCTTAATACCATAAACACATAATAGAAACAAAGAAACAAAAACAATTTGCTAGAAGAAAATACAAGCTTATTATTATCGCTACAAATGTAGAATTACAGAATTCAGAATTACAATATGCTAACCTACATGGGTGCCTTCATTATAGTATTCTACAAGACAAATCTATAAACTCACTGAGAGTTGTCCTAAACAATGTTTGGACATTTCTTAAATAGGCAACTTTATGCTACCGGAGAAGGTTCTAGACACTTACACTTAATACATAGGGGCAACAAACCCTAACAATACATGTAGAGTTGGCCAAATACACCTTTGACATTTATTTTTAAAATTTTGGGTAGCCCAAATTTGGAAGTCTATAATTCTTGAACCGTTACTTCGATTGGCTATTATAACCACTTTTCATAGACCTCAACTCCTAATATACATGCTATGATCTATGCAAGCACCCATTTGTTGGGTTTTTGGACGTCATTTGGGGCCTCTAAGGCCTTCAAAACTAAGCTTCAAGTTTTTATATGAAAATTACAAACTAAAAATCTGCAATAACTTCATAAATACATATAATTTAGTAATAAAACTCCACTAACAAATTGATATATCTAAAATGAACCTTCATCTCTAAAGTTAGAACATTTTGAGCTCGCATGACTGACTTACTATGTAGCAAGCCTCCACAGACAACAACTCTACATTAAGACAACCCTTTATGAAACAACATAAAGGAAATATTTTTGGGTGATGCATATTTATCTTACACATGGGATGCTCCTACATCAGACACCTGGGGTAATTTGAGAAGTGACCCATTCATGTCTCAAATATTCAGTGGAAAAACAAGACAGTTAACCTCCTCCGTTGAGAGTCATGATGAATCTTATATTGGCCTCCCTTTCCATTTGACCAGGTATTTTTCATAAATTTTGTTATTTGTATTTTTTTCAATATGACTATCTAGTATCTCCTCAATCTCCTTTGTAGCCGAACTAGCTTTTGCAATACTCCACTGTGCTTTTACAACTTCATCCTCATCACCTCCTTCATAATACTTTGTCAAATCCTAAATGTTGAATACAGGTCAAATATTTAATTCAGAAAGAAACTTCACTTCATAGGGATTTCCATAATCATTCCTTTTCACTATCTTGCATGGTCCAAAGATCTTTATTTTTAGCTTATTATATGTATCCACTAGAAAATGCTCTTTTCTCAAATGAACCATGACTTCATCTCTAATATAAAACTCATTATACATCCTTTTCACATCTTGCCTAGCCTTGTACTATGTATTCATATTTGTAATGTACTTCCTTCTTTCATGAATATTCTTTAGATGTTCATCAAATTGATCGTCTTCTGCACTATATATCTCTCCTTTATCTAACTATTCTAATTCAAAAGAATTTCTAGGATTAATCCCATACTTATCATGTAACAACACTTATCTCCATATCTGCACCTTATGCAAACTAAACTCCTTCTTTGATTAGGTTCATTCTCAACACTCAACAGGACTCTTTTATTAACTATGAATTCTCCTCTTTTAGAATGTTCAAAATGTGATGATATAACATCTTCATCAACATGTGAAACTCTGGCTTGGCTTTTGGTTCTTTGATCTATCCTTCTTAGTCGTGGGAACATTCAAATGCTCTATGGCCTTGTACTGCACAATGAAAAATTTTTCCACGGATATCACCTCTACTAGATCCTTTTCATCTTGCTCTTCCTCTCTGATCTCTATTATTTTGATCAAGGAAATGATTAGAATTATTTCCCCACTAGTTCTGACTACTACTTGCGGTCTCATCCTTATTTTTTTTATCATTGTTTTGGCCTCCATAAGATTCTTCACCATATCTTCCACCGTGGTCTCTACTACTACTCTTGTTATCAAACTTTTTTCTTATCTTCTCGTTAACTCTTAGCAAAAAATGGTAAACCTCCTCAATACTAGCCACTCAAACAAGAATCATCTCCTCTTGAATTCTTGGCCTTAACCCATTAAAATAGAAGACCACTTTCTCCTTATCAGCTTCTACTAATGAGAACTCAATAGAACTCTTCAATATACTCTCGAACAGATTTTTTTTTGCTTGCTTCAACTCTTGCATTTTCTTCAATAGATCAAGCTCATAATCCACAGGAATCAACTGTCAGTTCATTTTAGCTACCATTTGATCCAATCTGGTGATTTTTTCTTTTCCTCTTTTATTTTGATCCAATTGGAACTCCTATCACTAGATCTTCACATGACCCTTTAGTACATAGCCTTCACAAACTTGATCGTATCCAAATCTTCAATATCTTCATATTCAAAGTACTCTTCCAATTCATTGATCTAGTTGATCAATTCCTTTGGGTTGAGATTTCTCAAAAATGTGGGAACATCAAATTTAGGTCTTTTTCCAATACTAGAAATGGCCTTAAAAGACTTTCTCTCCTTTAGGTGAAGAATTTAATTAGCTATGGCTTGGTTCATATTTCCTTCGTCTTCTCTTTCATCCTTGCTTTCACCATCTCCTATGAAAATATTCATTATTCTACATATATATTCTTTCAATGCTTGCATTTTTCTTTAGAGGGTTCTAAAATCCTCTACAATAACACCTTCAACTCTTCCAGCTCGCTCTCTTTGTGGTAGCATTTTTGTGCTTCTATTGAAACATTATTGTAAAATACCTCACAACCAGTGATCTATCTACACACATAGCCCAAACCATGATCCCAGTGCAAACAACCTCACAACTGGTGATCTTTCTACACATTCAAGAACTCTAGCTCTGATACCACTTGATGAAGGGTGCTCCCCTTAATACCATAAATAGATAACAAAAGAAAAGAACCAAAAACAATTTTCTAGAACAAAATATGGCCTTATTATTATCACCCCAAATGTGCAATTATATAATTCAGAATTACAATATGCTAACCCACATGGGCACCTTCATTATAGTAATCTACAAGATAAAGTTGCAAACTATCACCTAGAGTTGTCATAGACAATGTTTGAGTGTTTCTTAAATAAGTAATTTTATGTCGCATGAGAAGGTTCTAGACACTCAAACTTAATATATAGGGCTAAAAGACCATAATAATACATATAGAGTTGGCCAAATACACCTTTGACATTGATTTTTGAAATTTTGCGTAGCCCAACTTTGGAAGGCCATAACACTAGAACTGTTGCTTTGATTGGCTATTATAACCAATTTTTGAAAACTTCAGTTCCTAATTTGTTGGTTTGAATTTTTCCAAGAACCCATCTATCAAGATTTTGAATGTCATCTGGGGCCTCTAACGCCTTCAAAACTGAGCCTGAAGTTTTTATTAAAAAATTACACACCAAAAATCTACAATAACTTTACAAATAGATATAATTTGGCCATGAAAATCCACTAACAAGTTGACATATCTAAAATGAATCTTCACCTCTAAAATTAGAATGTTTGGGGTCATATGACTAACTTAACAAGTAGTAGTCCACCATAGAAAACAACTTTTTATTAAGAAAACCCTTATTAAAACAACTAAAATGAAATATTTTTGGCTGATGCAAGATTTTTGTTACACCTAGGATGCTCCTACATCAAACTATTAGCTTAATGATGTTATGCCAAATAATTAGACTATCAATTTACCCCTTAGTCATGCTATGCATTAATCTATATATCATTATTTCATAAACACAGCCACATGATGCATTATTATGGTCTAATAAAAAGAATTCCAACTCTTAGCTACAACATAGTTTCTACAAACGATTAGATTTACTATTTTACCATAAGTATTTATTAGTTTATAAGTTTAAAAAGTTTAACTTCGTTGTTATCTACACCATTTACTGATTCTTTGTATTCATAATAATTCATCAGAATTTTTCTTCTCAAGAGGAATTTGAATGATGAAAACAACATATGAATATATATCTAAATAAATAGAAGAAGAACACAAATGTTTGTAGTAGTTTCCCAATTGTCTACATTCCCTTTCAAGAATAAAATAATATTATTGATTTTTTAATATAAAAATTATACCTAACAACAACAAAGAACATACAAAGAAGAACTTCCCAACTAGAAGACCAACAACCACCATTGGAAGGAAAATGATTGTACTTCAAATTATTAACAATCTTCTATTTGAAATCGAAAACACTAATGAGAGTTAAGCTCCCCACTACAATTTTACAGTCACATTCTAACCATACCAAGAGACCCTTAGATAAATGACTGTTTGCCATAAAAATGGTGACACGACTATCACCTAATAAAACATAGTCACTTTGACACTTCAGATCACTAATTAGCTATTGTAATCTAATCATTTTCTTGGAACCAGGTTTGTCTGGCTACAAGAAGAGGAATAGGAGAAGTAAGAATTATTATTCTAGAATAGAAAATGAGAATATGTTTCTATATTCCTTGTTTGGATAGACAAAATTGAAATAAGAGTTTGAATAGGAGACAAACAATGTTGATAGAGTGATCTAAAACCATACGATCACATTCTGAGATTTTTTCATGATTTTAGTGTGTATGAGTCCAAGAGTATCAATGAAGGAAAAAGGTAGGGGATATTCAAATTCCTCATGATTTTCCTTTTCAAGGAGTTCATAAAATCCTTCATATCCCTATGTGGACTTGAGGTTTTATCATATGATTTTAGTATTCAAAATTGATGCCTTTGATCCAGTAATGATTTGTGCAAGAGCAATGTCACTTTTCAAAATTGGAAATTTCACATGACTTTGGGGCTCTACAAGGCTTTGCTCATGCGAATGGATTTGAAATAATCATCAAATATTAAAAAGTAAAATTCAAATAGGAATACATATTCCAATACCACCTATTTAGCTAGAATTGCAAATACTCATTTTTGGGCCAAAATGGGAATACATATTCCTATTCTCAATTCCTATTTGGTGCACCCAAATGGAAGATTAGAAATTACAAGAATCAACATATGCCTATTCTAGTCTAATTCCTACTATGAAACGAGCTTTAGAGAAAGCCATGTATTCATCTTTAGCCAACTATATGTTGCAACCATGAAATTCACTTAATGAAAACTCCAACAAATACAAATACATTACAATTAATAGATTTGTGTTTATCTAAACCTCCATCTATTATTCCCTCCAAAATACAAAACATAATTTGAAGCATTTTTAAAATACCTTAGTATCAATTTAAAATATTTTAATATCAATTTGACCACCTCCTAAAAGTTACAATATTCCTCATGAATCTTCTTAAGAATTCTCTGCATGATGCAATATCTAGATTATGTTTCACCAATATTCTATGAGTAGTGTTTCTAAGGATTAGGGTATTAGAAACAATATTTGAGGATCCATACACTATGCAATGTACTGTTTTTTCTTGTTAGATGATTGTTTTATTGACGGGGCTGTGTTTGGTTGCAAATTTTGAATGATATCTTGTGATAATAATGAATCCTATGGTTGACGAGATTAATTGGAGGTTATTGGGAGTAACTTGTTAATTTTTTTTAAAATATATGAAAATTATTTTAATGGAGTTAAATAAACAAAATTAATGGGTTAATATACTATATTTTTATTTAAATAATCAATTATTGCTGAGAGGAATTAGAAAATGACTCTCATTTGGGAGGTCATAGGTTTGAATCTATTCAAGTTTAACACCTAATGATTATTAATCTCAATAAATAAAAACAACTAGCTTATATATAGGATATATATATACATGTGTATAGATATGTACATATATATATATATATATATATACATATATATATATGTATATATGTATGTATGTATATATATATATGTATGTATATATGTGTGTATGTATATATATATATGTATATTATATATATATATATATATATATATATATATATATATATATATATATATATATACATACATACATATATACATACATATATATACATATATATACACATACATATATATATACATACATACATACATATATATACATATATATATATATGTATGTATATATGTATGTATGTATATATATATATATAATATACATATATATATACATACATATATATATAGATATATATATGTACATATATGTATATATGTATGTATATATATGTATATAAGTATATATGTATATATACATATATATACACATATATATATGTGTGTGTGTGTGTGTGTGTGTGTGTGTATAGATACATATGTATATATCTATAGATATGTGTATATGGATAGATATACATGTACATCTACATGTAAATATATATGTATACACACACACATATACATATGTATATATATGTATACATCTATATACATATATATACACACAGATATATATTTAGATATATATACACATATATACATATACACACACACATGTATATACATATATATTTACACATGTTCATAGATACATACATACATACAGACATGTGTGTGTGTGTGTGTGTTTATAAACTGAGAGATATCCTTCTTAGGTGCTTATTGTGTTAATTGTGATTATGAAAATAGGCACTTGGAGAAGGATTTCTTTCAACTGTTGTGCATAATTAATCATAGTATTTGTTTAAATATATTATTTTTATTACTTTAGTATTTTTAAAATATTTTATTTACAATTATTAAGTTCAATTAATTTCTAGTATTAACAAATTAATTCTTAATAAATATTGGAATAATGCATCCAAACAATTAATTTTGTATGCCTTAGTAAAAAGGTTAATTTTTTCAGATTTAACATCAATTTTATACTTATTAGTATTAGGTTTGATGATTGTGCATAAAAATAGCAGGTGAATTGTATAGAAAATCTAGCATCTAACATATCAAGAGATGCCCTCTATAGCTAAATGTTGATAATTGTTTTCTTCTTCATTTCTAAAACTTACATAGATGAAATAGGAGTTGTGAAATAGGTATGTAGGATCATGGTGTTCCAAATAGTGGTGATGTGAAAAAAATAGTGTTTGAAAATGTCTAAAAGCATTTCAAAATCTCTTTGATTTTTTTCCACCCATCCTAATACCAGAAATAAAAAGTTAGGACCAAGCCTTTTCTGGTATCTAATTTCATATTGGATACCCCTATTATATTAGGTATCCAATATGAAATCAGATACCTAAAACCTATAAGATTGATCAAAAAATAATAATCTTGAGAGCTCCTTTCACATTGCATTTTTTTTTGTTTGAGTGTTGACCTCTATTCAAGTATCGGATTTCAGAATGGTTATATTATAATGGTAAGTTTTTTTTTTTTGTTTTTTTAATGTTTTGAATGAATATTATTATAGATTAGTTATTTTTAATTGAATTTGTTAAAAAATTGGTTTTTTAAATAGAAATTGTTGAAATTTAGGTTGTTTTTAATAGAAATTATGTTTTGCAAATTAATAAGTATGACTAACCCAAATGGTGATACCTAGGAAAGAAACAATATTCCTTGTAACCCTCCACCAAATTATCCAGTGCCCCCTCAAAACCATCCAAAAAAAAATCCCCTACCCCCTCAAAACCCTCCTTGAATTGAAGATTTGATATTTGAAAATCTCGCTGAAATGAGGATTTTGCGAACCACATATAATACTATACCTGTTAGGCTCCCATGTTATCCATGTTAAACACCATAGTGGATAATATTGAAATACTTACCAATGAACAAAATGCTACTCTTTGTCAGTGTGACCAAATGCATGCCTTGTTTGATGATAGGTTGGTCTATGATGAGGTTGCGGCCCTAAATATAACTAAAGATGATATGATTAGCCTTTTTGTGGACCCAAAAATTAGTAAACAAGTGGAATGCACAAAACCCAACCTATCAATTAAATGGTGCACAAATGAGGCTATGCATGCAAACTTTTGGGATTGTTGGTGGATGGGTTTTGACATCCCTCCACACCAGAATTTAGGGGTACCATTTTATTTTTTTATAAAATTATATGCCAAAATGGGTGTTGGGCCTAAAGGTGAACTACATGATGCCCAACATGGGTGTAGGAGGAGGAGCTCCTCGAGGTAGACCCTTTTCCTAGTGGAAGAACTTAGATGACACTTTTGTCCCCCATACTAATGCTTACCTCCCTCCTTGAATGTAGGATCATGATATCATTGCAGAGGGTAGCTATTAAACTATTAGAGCTATCTATAGATTGAATAGCCTATTGATAATGAAATGTCCCCTTTTCTGATTTGATATGTTATTTTATGCCTCTAATCAGATTTTCAAAATCAAACAACTGATATCACAAAGATCCACCAAATTTCTCAAGAAACCCCAAATCGGGTATGCCGAAAATAGTGCCAAAAAGCTTCACCGCTTCACCTGTTATTAATAACTCTGAAAGTAGAAATTTTTACAAAAATTTGAGCAGCATAAAAGCCTATAAAATTTCATTTCCAGATCTGTATAACATGCACACAATATCTCCCAAATGGAGGACAAAAACAATGCTCATCGGGCTCCCAAAATTAACACAAAAATGCCCGGAAACACCACAAAAAAACTAATAAACTATATCAGAAGTTTAATCACGTCCCAATACATATATTCAGCTCTATTTTAACATTTAAAAGTCTGATATACAGCAGAAACCCAAACTGATATGAAATACTCAACCGGAAACACCAAACTCTTACAAAAAATACACTCGAAAACTCACAAATCTGCACTGTTTAGCACAAAGGCAAACTCTGCATGAGCATGCACATGGAATGGCTTCAAACTCCCATCCTTAGCCTTCCTAGAAACCTACAAACTCCCATTCTTGGGTCTCCCTGGAAACCTGCAAACTCCCGTTCTTGGGTCTCCTTCTCCAGAGGTTTGGGAGCCTCTGAAGAATAACAAAGAATGAGCAAAATCAAGTTCTCCTCCCCGCCCAAAATGCCTCCAAACCCCTTAAAAGAGGCCATAACCGTAACTCACGTCCAAGAAAAGTTAATGAAACATATTTTAATAATAATTTCATTTATTAGTCCAACGGTTTCCAAAGATTAACCCCCCCTTTTTCCGAAACTTCACTTTCTTGGGCTTGCCTGTCTTAGCAAAGATTATTATTTTTTTATTATTTGAAAAGGGGACATGAAAAGTCCTCCCCTCCCCAAACATTGCTTGTCCTCAAGCAATGGCTGAACAATAAACCAATCAATCCACCTAGATCCCAAATGTAGTCATGAACTATACTACTACCAATTAACAAAGGCTCCTGTAATATCCTCTGCAATATGAACAAGAGGAATCCATAATCAAACTGACAATTATAGCTCAACCAAACTCCAAAATCACCACCACCATAGTCAAAAACCCATGAGACACAAACTCTTAGAACATCAGAACCCAAGTAAAGTGGACAAATCAAACTGCCAACACAATAAATACCATTAACACATCCCACTGGCCTATACGAAATGTACAATCCAACTCTGCAACAATGGTGAATGCTCTCATATGAAACTATACCAAGTATGGAGAATCCACACAGTGTACAACTCCTGCAATCAACACAACTCTGTAGATCATCGGCCACTATGTCATAACCATAACTCCCATGCACCCCTGATGGTGAAAAGCCATCACAAGATGAACAACAAGAAATGGAACCCAAACCAAATTTTCCTACCATCAACTCCTCAAGAAAAGGATCAATTGCTAACTGATGTACATACCCTGCTGAAGCATCACTCCAAAACTCCTGCTCTAAGTCATGTATTATCAAGCTATCAATTGTAGGACCTATCACCATGTCATGCCCATCACAACTCTCATCCCGAGGCATCAAACTATTCCATAACTGATGATAAGCACTAGGATCCAAAGTACATCTCTGTATCATAATCTCATTAACATGGTCATCAAGGGTAAATTGATGAGCGTACCTCACAGTGTAATGCCGATAGAATGCGCCAATCTTAGTCAGTGGCTCAGACTGCAATCCAGATGAAACTAACTGCAATTGATCATTAACCATGTTGGAATTGACTACTATCTCTGAAGATATCACCAAGGGAGTAGTATTACTAGTAGGAACCATGCCAACTATCGACTCACCAACATCACACATGCTCTTTGATACATCTCTAGTCTTTGTGCCATCAGTACTAGAGGCCACCACCATGTCAGGCATACAACAATCTACTACAAAACCCAACTCAACTGAACCTAACTCTAGTGGGAATGAACCTGATATGCCAATGTTAGTATCAAGGATGGATGCATCCCCATCTCCACTGTCTCTGAAAATCTTAGCCATGGACATCCTCGGATCACCGAACACCATAGCTTGTGACTGTATAGAATCAAGTAAAGACTGTAGCCACTCTAACTCCATGGTCGCCTTAGCCAAATGAAACTGTGACTCCTTGAAAGCCAACTGTGTACTCTCAAGAATCTTAGAAGTCACCTCAAGTTGCTCAGCAAGCTCACTCACCTCATATTCCTTGGCCAACAATGCATCATATGCTGTACTGCCCACTCCATAAGATAATCTCTGTCAGCTACCAACTGCATATAATTCTATCTCAAAATCTGAATAGCCTCCCATAAAGAGTGGATCTCTATCAAGGAAAGATAACTGCCTTCCTGCTCATCACTAGTAGGAGAACCCCATCCATAAACTGCTAACAACTGACGAGCAACATCAAAATGCTGGCAAGCGATAGCAATGTCTCGGTCACTAACTCTTAACTAATTAGGCACATGATGGCACTGGCTTGACTATCTCCTACAAACCTCCTCTGATGCACTGTCTAAAGGAGTATCCTCAAAGTCACTAGTCTCTAGAGTATTACAATCCATACCTTGTGAATTAAATCTAAAGCTCATATCAACATACGGAGTATCAAAAACATTAGCACTGCTGTCCAACTCCTCTGTACCCAAGGAAACTAAGTCTTCAAAACTACCCACTACATCCTCCTGGATGTCATCAATGCCAATATGATCCTGGGACTCATCCGTACACACTGCCAAATATGAAATATCATCAACACATTCCAGCAAGTATGGTCGACTAGATATATGAACAAAGCCCAACACCGGTGTATAAAAACTAATACAAACATCGGATAAGCTCCTGGCACAAGAAAATACAACACCGTGCAATCTGCTAATCAAATCCATGGTAGCACCCAAACAATCACTGCTACCAAAAAGTGTTAATGATTTACAGTCAACTGAACCCCAAATGCCAATATAAGAATCTCGAGTCCATATCTGTAAACTAGAATTAGCTGGTAACTCAAGCAAAATCCTGACTTGAGTAATATGACCAATATCAACTAACTCCACATACCTATCATGATGAGATAATGTAGTGACAATACTGTCTTCACACACCTTCAGCTGGCGGGATAAATCATGTGAAGTACTACTAGCCTCAACCTCATGTGACGAAGCATCTAACTGTGCCTGGTACTCTCTCTCAAAAAAGTCATGAATGCTCAATGTCTACTCATCTATACCAGGTATCTCACCATCATGCACAACAACATCCTCATAATCATCATCCTTGAGGTCAAATCTATCTATCACTCTTTGACTAAAATCATCAAATGTAGTTACCTGATCATGACCTTGAGTAGTCATTCCATGATACCACCAATCATAGGCTGCATCTTCCAAGTGTAGACTTGCAATTTGAACAAAATCACTCTCCTTCATGGGGTTAAGTGTGAAGAAGGTCTGTAATTTTTGTAGCCATGCTCTAGCTGAAATTTTATTTGTTCCATCAAAAGTAGGTGCTATAAACTTGCTTATTTTATTTTTGAGCTCTCTTCCACTTATGTCATGCTCCCTTTTGTACTCTTTCTTGGGCATCAAAGTGTTCATCATATCCACATATTCTCTAAAAGGAACTGAACTACGAAAGTCATCATCTAAGCCATTATAAGTAGCTCTTAATGTAATCAAGATACTTGTAACCTCTTCCATAGGATTAATGGCTGGATTTGGTACTGGTGGCTCATCTGCAGGCAAGAAAATAGTTTTGGTTGATTTAGATGGTGTGGATTTCAGATTTCTTGGCTCCTCTGAAGTGCTCCCTTTCTCATTAATAGATGCAACTCCTTGTAGTTTTTCTGTCAATATTCGCAAAGCCTCTCTAGTTTTTGCCAAACTATCCACTGTTTGCTTCTGAGTATTTTGGATGTCTTGGAAGAATTTCTTTGCCATCTCATCTGGATCAGCCATACTTTTCCCTTCCTTGGATTTTGTACTTTTACTTTCAACTGGAGGTTTGATCAAAATTTCTTTATTCTTTTCTCGCTGCAAATATCTTTTTTCTCTTTCACTTAGTTGCATGCAACCATAAATTTTGACATGCAACTGATTAGAAGCAACATGCAACCACCAAATTCACCAAGAACTAACATGCATATGATTAGAAGTAGAATGCAACCATAAATTTTGACATGCAAGATTTGGGTAGTTATCAAAACTGACATGCAAGATCTGGGTAGTTGTCAAAACTAACATGCAAGATCTGGGTAGTTGTCAAAACTGACATGCAAGATCTGGGTAGTTGTCAAAACTGACATGCAAACTTCTGCAACTTCTACAAACCCTCAGGCTGGCAAGATCATGGCTCTGATACCACTGAAATGTCCCCTTTTCTGATTTGATATGTTATTTTATGCCTCTAATCAGATTTTCAAAATCAAACAACTGATATCACAAAGATCCACCAAATTTCTCAAGAAACCCCAAATCGGGTATGTCGAAAATAGTGCCAAAAAGCTTCACCGCTTCACCTATTATTAATAACTCTAAAAGTAGAAATTTTTACAAAAATTTGAGCAGCATAAAAGCCTATAAAATTTCATTTCAAGATCTGTATAACATGCACACAATAGCTCCCAAATGGATGACAAAAACAATGCTCATCGGGCTCCCAAAATTAACACAAAAATGCCCGGAAACACCACAAAAACACTAATAAACTATATCAGAAGTTTAATCACGTCCCAATACATATATTCAGCTCTATTTTAACATTTAAAAGTCTGATATACAGCAGCAACCCAAACTGATATGAAATACTCAACCGGAAACACCAAACTCTTACAAAAAATACACCCGAAAACTCACAAATCTGCACTGTTTAGCATAAAGGCAAACTCTGCATGAGCATGCACATGAAATGGCTTCAAACTCCCATCCTTAGCCTTCCTAGAAACCTAAAAACTCCCATTCTTGGGTCTCCCTGAAAACCTGCAAACTCCCGTTCTTGGGTCTCCTTCTCCACAGGTTTGGCAGCCTCTGAAGAATAACAAAGAATGAGCAAAATCAAGTTCTCCTCCCCGCCCAAAATGCCTCCAAACCCCTTAAAAGAGGCCATAACCGTAACTCACGTCCAAGAAAAGTTAATGAAACATATTTTAATAATAATTTCATTTATTAGTCCAACGGTTTCCAAAGATTAACCCCCCCTTTTTCCGAAACTTCACTTTCTTGGGCCTGCCTGTCTTAGCAAAGATTATTATTTTTTTATTATTTGAAAAGGGGACATGACAGATAACCTAGGCTAGGTCCTTGTTACCTCCCCATGTTGATGATGCTACCGTGAGTTCATCATTGGCGAGCTAATCAAATGTTTGTGTGCCCCATAATTGCATAACATGAAAGAATATTTGTTTGGGTCCCATAGGTGATCTTTCTGAGTATCAGTTTGTATTTGAGGAGGATACACTAGATGCATGTAGAAAGGCTACACACCCTAATGTGAGAGAGGAGGGGCATGTAGAGGCATGTAGTCCTTCTGTGTCAGAATGTGTATATATATTTTTGTTACAACATATGTGATTTAAAGTTAATATCTATAATAAAGTAATTTTAATTTTTAACCCATATTGGCTTATACATGTATGTGATCTTAATTCATGTTTAGTTGATGACAGAGGAGGAGCTTAGATAGGCTGATAATGTCACGCTCTTAGCTATTTCATTTGGCCTTGAGAAATATATGGTACATTATTTTGTGTTATCATTATTTTTTCTATTTGATATTCGAGCATATATGGTTTCTAATATTTCATTTCTCTTGCAGGTATCACTTGTTAGTGGGGCGCAGAGTGTGAGGGATGAGACACAACCCATTGACAAGGGAAAGGTAATTAGGTGCTTTTAAATTTATTCATTATTAATGAATTCTTCTAAAATATTTGTGGTAATGATATTTATTTACATTCTTTATTGTATAGGGTGTTGCTACTGCTAATGAGTCTAGGCAGATTCCATGTCCCAAACCCTCTGGCATTTCCATTAATAGTGAGAGCCCCACCATATGTATAAGTATCATTTATCTATTATTTTCCTTATTTTCATAAATAAATTCAAAATTGATTTCTATGATATTAACAACTAGTATTATGTATCTCATAGGAAACACATAGTGCATAGGAGGCTGGACACCAATGTTTTGTATCTTTGCTAACAGTCATTATATTGAGAGGAGGAGTCAACACAGGTAAGTTGTAGTTTGAATTCTTGATTATATGTTATAAATTTAGTATGCTATGAGTTGTCATGTTATAGTTTAAGTTGTAGATTCATCTGAGAAATATACATGAACATACATAGGCCACAATCAACGAGGCTCAAGAATTACTGAGGACATATGAGAGGACTCTTGACCAGCGCAAGAGGTTGATGGGAGAGATATTTATGATGAAAGTTAAATACTATAAATCTTGATTAAAAAAAGGATCCTGATGCATTTGAGTAATTCAATGTTAGATACATAGAATCATATCAACTTAGTAGTCTAACTTTGGGTTTTCCTTTTTTGTTTATGTAGGAGGCATCCGATCCACCTAGTGCAACAAATAGGCTGCATTTTGATGATCCACCAGTTGTGATAAGTGGTTTCAAACTTACGCTATGATGCACCTATGAACTAAGGCATACTATGAGTTTTGGCATCAAGCGAGATCACTGTACCAAATCTGAATGCAATGTGATCTCTCAAAAATGAGATAGGTTATTATAGGCCTTGGCATGACCATCCTATAGCATTTGACATTTCATCAATAACTCCAATGAGCTCCAAGCTATGACCCTGGGAAGGTCAACCTCGAGATGGACTTAGAGAACCTTGAAGACTCTTCGGTATGGGGTGTGATGTACTACAAGGCTTACTCACACTGACCAGTCCTTCTTAGGACTTCCAAAGGCCAAATTCAATACCTTTCTATTTTCTTCTTGCTTCTTCCACTTTGGATCCAAGCAAGATCCACCCCGTTCACCCTAGTACATCAACTTTACAAAGAAAAATGAGAACAAGTACTATTATGGGACTTTACTAGACATTCGACTTACCAAGCCCACATTAAATTTTTTAAATTCAAGAAATATTCAAGGCTTCCATCAGCATCATGAATTTGATATGTATGATTTTGGATCAACCAATAGCTATACAATAACTAAAAATTAATATCTCAAACAAATTTCAACTAGTTGTCTTTGTTAGCACATTAAAATCACAGTCATAGTAAGGTCATTTCACACCTGACACTATTATCATGGCATAAGAGGATTCCAACACTTTGAGCATATTTCATTTGGAATTTTCTAACTCAAGAACAAGTTCCAAATGAAGTTCTTACTAGTTTTTTTCCAACCTCCATCATTAGTGTTGCTGCAAGTGCATTTCAAGAATAATAAAACAAGAAATTGAGCATGCCACTACTCCTACAAAGGCATCGTTAATCTTTCAACTATCTAAAATTTCAAAAATTTCATGATTCAACTTGAAACAATCCACCAAAGAAAGTTCTTGGAACCAAATGCACTAATATGGTAAAGTGTGGCTGCTACAAACCATGAAAAGAGGGTTTTAACACTTGGAGATGTGTGCTACTCACAAAAACCACATAAAAAGCCTAAAAAAATTAGGGATATGAATACCCTTTTCAAAAATAGAGATTATTCCATTAATTTTAAGCCTCCACCATATACCAAACACACAAAACACAAAAAGGCTAAATATCAAAGCTAGAAGGGGGTTTTGAACCCGATTTTTTAAAATCTTGCATAAATTTCTTTCTAGAGCACACCGTCACCTCCAATTGCACCAAGAGTACTATCAAAACATTCCCTATCACTTCCCATCATTGGTTTCACAATTTCAATCACCAAGCACATGATATGTTGTTGGTTATAGCCATATTTCCACTAGCCAAGACACTTTTCTTGCCTAGGGCATCACCATAAAAATGGTTGCCATCATTTTATTGAGCTCTGATTTTGGAAAAATAATTTAAAATGAGTAACCTCCCATTTCCCACATTTTCAAGCCATTTCTATGGTGGTAATAGGAGGAGGACTCCAAGAAACCAAAATGTAGGAACTTTTTTCAAGAAACTAGTCTAAAACAAGAAATTTCTGCACAAAACTTAGACAAAAAAAAAAAACCCTTTACTTAAGGCTTTGAAAACAAGAAGAAACATTAAAATCACTTCTCCAAGAGAAATATCCACATTCTCAATACAAAACAACACTAAAAACTTCCATTTACATAGTGGCTCCTATGCATTTCAATGCCCAACCTGGACACTGTATGACCCAAACACTTCCAACCCCTAAAACTGATCAATAATTTACTTATATAGGTGTTTCCAACATTTTTTCATCATGGTTAAATCCTTAACTAACACTTTGCACTTATTTTCAACTTTGCAAGAAAAAGTTGCAAAAGTTGCAAAATTGCAATTTTGAGCAATTTTTGCTATAACTTAAAATTCTTAATTAGATGAGTTCACCAAACTTGGTAAGGGGTATTATTAGGTTTATTTAGAAATTCCAAGATGGTTCTTTACCCTTGGTCAACTTTTCTACCACTTTGGTCAACCTAACCCTTGTTGAGCAACTTATAGGCATAATAGCAACTTAGGAGGAAAAACCCACTTAGCAACTAAGTTAACCTTACCTAATGACCTAATAGGTTTTATTAAACCAATAATTATGTGGATAGAATCACTACACTTCAAAATGATAAGAAAGAAGCACTAGGTATAAACTAGCCTACCTAGGTGCTCCTACACTAGGGTAATTGCAAATGATTGAGGCTCTCCACAGCTAGAACAAGGGCATCAATAGGGTTCACTCAGGCATTTGAAGCTAATGGTGATGATGATTTTATGCCAATATTAAAAATTTCAAAGTTACTTTGTGATGCACCTATGAACTAAGGCACATTGTGAGTTTTGGCATCGAGCAAGATCACTATGTCGAATTCAAACATAATGTAATCTCTCAAAAATGAGATAGGTTATTTTAGTCCTCAACATGACCATCCTAAAGAATTCAAAATTTCATCAATAACCCTTATGAGCTCTGAGTTATGATCTTTAGAAGATCAACCTCAAGATGTACTCAGAGCACCCAAGACTCCTCGATATGGGGTGGCTATGAATAATAAAGGCTCTCCATATCTAGAAAAAGGGTTTCACAAGGGTTTACCTACCCATCTAGAGTTAATGACACTAATGATTTGATGCCAAATTAGTGGTTTTAAAATTACGCTATGATGCACCTATGAATTGAGGTACACTGTGAGATTTTCCATTGAGCAAGATCATTGTGCCAAATCCAAATGGAATGTGATATCTTGAAAATGAGATAGGTTATTTTATGCCTCAACATTGTCATCCTTTAGCATCTAACATTTCATTGAGTTATGACCCTCAAAGATCAACCTCAACACACACTTAGAGCAGCTTGGAGACTCTTTGGTACAAGGTGGTCGTGAATGATGGAGGCTCTCCATAGCTAGAACAAGACTGTCACTAGGGTCCACCCTCCCATCTAGAGCTAATGGTGCTAATGATTTGATACCAAGATTAGTAGTTTCTAAATTACGATGTGATGCACCTATGACTGAGGCATACTGCAAGTTTTGGCATCGAACAAGATTGCTTTATCGAATCCAAAAAAAATGTGATCTCTTGAAAATGGGATAGGTTATTTTAGGCCTTGGCATGACCATATTGTAGCAATTGATGTTTCATCGATAAGTCTCACAAGCTATGAGTTACGACCCTCAAAAAATCAATCTCGAGACATACTTAGAGCACCTTCAAGACTCTTTGGTATAGGGTGGCCATGAATGATCTAGGCTCTCAAAGTTGAAACAAGGGTTTCACTAGGGTTCACCTACCCATCTAGAGCTAATGGAATTGACAATTAAATTCCAAGATCACCAATTTCAAAGTTACATTGTGATGCACCTATGAATTGATGCACAATTCAAGTTTTGGAATCAAAGAAGATCGTGGTGCCAAATCCAAACAGAATGTGATCTCTCAAAAATGAGATTTGCTATTTTAGGCTTCAGTATGACCATCAGGTAGCATTTGACATTTCATTGATATCCATCACAAGCTCTGAGTTATGACCCTTAGGAGATAGACCTCGACATGCACTTAGAGCAACTTGGAGAATCTTTGGTACAAGGTGGTTGTGAATGATGGAGGCTCTCAAAAGCTAGAACAATCATGTCACTAGGGTTCACCCACCCATTAGTAGCTAATGGTGCTAATGTTTCAATGCCAAGATCAATGGTTTAATAGTTACGTTCTAATGCACCTATGAATTGAGGCATACTATGAGTTTTGACATCGAGCAAGATTGATGTGCCAAATCCAAATAGAATGTGATCTCTCAAAAATGAGATAGATTATTTTAGGTCTCAAAATGACTATCTTGTAGCATTTTATGTTTCATCAATAGCCCTCACGAGGTCTATGTTATAACCCTTAGAAGATCGACCTCGACATGCACTTAGAGCACTTTGGAGACTTTTTTGTACAGGGTGGCCATGAATGATAGAGGCTCTCCATAGATATAATAAGGCTATCACTAAGGTTCACCCACCCATGTAGAGCTAATTGCATTGATGATTCAATGCCAAGATTATTGGTTTCAAAGTTACGCTGTGATGTACCTATGAACTAAGGCACATTGAGAGTTCTAGCATCGAGTGATATCATTATGCCAAATTGAAATGAAATGTGATCTCTCAAAAATGAGATAGGTTATTTTATGCCTTAGCATGACCATGTTGTAGCATTCAATATTTCATATATATCCCTCATGAGCTCTAAGTTATGACCCTCAAAATATTGACCTTGATATGCATTTAGAGCACCTTGGAGACTCTTCGGTACGGGATGACCATGAATGATGGAGGCTCTTTGCTTCTAGAACAAGGGTGTCACTAGCATTGACCCACCCATTTTGAGCTAATGGTGCTGGTGATTGATGCCAAGATCAATGGTTTCAAAGTTACCTTGTGATGCACCTATGAACTAAGGCACACTACAAGTTTTGGCATCGAGCGAGATCATTGTGCCAAATTCAAATGGAATGTGATCTCTAAAAAATGAGATAGGTTATTTTAGGCCTCTACATGATCATCTTGTAGCATCCATATTTTCATCAATAGCCCTCACAAGCTCTGAGTTACAACCCTTGGAAGAGCGACCTCGATATATACTTAGCGCACCTTGGAGACTCTTCGATACAGATTGGCTGCGAGTGATGGAGGCTCTTTGTGGCTCAAACAAGGGTTTCACTATGGTTATTATTAAGTAAAAACATTATTGTTTACCTCTCTTGGGTTTTTGGCATTGGGCATAGTGCAAGTTTAGTGTTTGTACGTATTAAAATCATCACTTTTTAGGTCCCTCCACATAAATTGCATTAAGTAAAATCATCTTTGTTTCTTACATTAAAACAACAAGTGTGTATTTACAATATCTCAAGTGTTTCATCAATATTACATCAATAGACAACTACCAAAAATCATAGTGTCAAAAATCAGTGTCAAAAATAAAATAGATTTTTCTTCATTTTGCCCCTTGATTAGTTTTTTATTTTCATACGTGGCTACCCTTCATGATGTACCTACATTCCAATATCATAAAAAATATTAGTAACTTATTGTATTAAACAAGATAATCATTGGTTCACCAAATCATTATGAAGAAAATAACATAAGAAGCAAATATACCTAGTCGAGTGTTCTAGTAGGTTCCTCTCTCTGTTTTAGGGTCTTCAATAGGACTTCATGATCAGCATTAGTAATAGTAAAATGTTCTTTTACATTTGGTCTTCCTTGATGCTTCAACAACTTCACATTTGTTGCTATAATAAGATCCAAATATATGAGAATTGTTTTTTGCTTCTAATAGTCGTTAAAAGAAAGAATTCCATTCCTTATAAGCATTTATCTGTATAGCCATGTTCTAGCAATAACCACTGAACCAGTAGAATATGTGAATCCATCATCACCTGTGATTGGTTGTGCAAGCTTTTTTTTACCTCTTACACAATGTGCTAACTAATAATCTAAGTTCTCATCATTCCCTTGTGGTGCATCAAATGCAAAGACATGTCCTAACTAGAGAAGATCTAATAGATGGTTATGCTCAAGAGAACTTTCCATGTCATAATTTTTCATAGAGGGTATGATAGAAAATGGAGTAAGATAATGTGGAGCCCATGTGTCCACCCAATCACTAGACTCATAGTGATCCTAATCACATTGAAAATAACTAGGGCAAAGCAAGCTAGTTGTCATGTCCAAATGGTCCATGTACTAGAATCAAATCTTTGGAATGAATGCATTTTTTATGAGTCTCTCACTATAGCACAATTTGAATAGAGTTTTAATACTAATATTGTGTCTCATTTAGAGGCTGCAATGTGTAGTTTTTGGTAAAGTCAATAACTGATATAATAGTGCCAATGGGACACATCTCCTTACACATTCTAAAGTGTTAATCCAACCACTAAGACCTATAAATATATCTTGCATAATTTTAGAATAGAGTTGTCTTGAAATCTGAAATAAAACTAGCCATACTAATTTATTTTGCAGCCAATTCACATCTAGAGCCCTCACCCCCACTCTTCAATGTTTATTTCACCATTTCGTATATCATTTTTTTACTGTTGTCTTCCCAAGATCTTGTTCGCACCCCTCATGGAAACATGAATCAAACTTGGATAAGCCACCACATTCTGAACACTTCTCATTTAATCACACATTTCTATAAAAGAAACAATCATCAGCTCTACGACATAAAAATTAATCTAGCAAGTCTCTTTATGATTTTGGAAGACCACTAGCACCACAATTCTCCAACATTTCTTTACTATGCAAAGTAGAATGGATGGAGCATAATAGTTCATGGTGCATAGAAAACTCAACATGATATTTGCAACAACATGTATTTCAAAATTTAAGTCGCACACAATAAAATGGCTTCAAAGACTCAAAAGCCCTTTGTGATATATGCAATCTTTCATGACTCTCTCTAAATTGTTTGAACAACATAGTTTAACTTGCCTCCAAATAATTTTTATGATGTGGCATGCAGTCTCTGATGCCAATTCTCAACTTTAACATGTCTTTAGCATTGGGTGATACTCTTGAGCTAGAGCACCAAAATTATGTAATTTTTTCCTTCACATCATTGGATAGGTTCTTATCAAAATGTGGAAGTCTCCCACTAAAAGCCCATGTTTCATTTTGAAGAGGATAATCAATTCTCTCTTATCTACTAAGTGCTCTTCTCAAAGTAGTACGATTTAGGTTCAAGTCAGTACAAGTTTGTCTCATATATCTACCCTTTCTCAAATGATGACTTACCAAAGAGGTTGTAATAACCCTTTGAGAAATTCTCTCATCTTGCTCCCTGTTATTTTTTCCAATACCATTGAGAGCATTGAAAGGATTCTTCACAACAATGGCATTTCTTTCCATTTTTTTATTGACATGAATATTCAATTTGGAAACCATAGGTCTCATCTTTTGCATGTTAATAAGTGCATAAAAATTTGACATTGTTCCACCACTATCTTGTTGTCAAAAAACATCTTCTATAGTCTTGAAGCCCATAACTGAATGTTTCATTCTATTTTTTTCCCTTCCAAATTGGTAATAATCATTTCATCAATTTTAATTATTCATTATGGTATTCTAGAACTTTCATGTTAATTATAATTAGGAGATATTTAATGTTCTTGTGCATTGTCATTTTTGACATGGTCAATCATGCAATTTACATTATGAACTGGTAAAATTTCATTCTCCAAATTTTCATTCTCTAAATTTTCAATCCTAGCATTATCATTACCAATTGGTACATTTTCATTCCCCAACTGCACATATTCATTATTTGACTCTATGATTTCACCTTTGATCAATACATTGTCAACTTGACTCACATTTCACATACCTTGTCTCTTTGGTGATTTACCTTGTCCCTTTCCCTATATATGTTGCAATGTACCTTCCTTCTGCATTTAGCCTTTCAACGAATACTACTGCCCATTCATAAAATAATATTAGACACCTAATCATACATTATGAAACCTTTTTCGATCATATGGGCCCCAATATTTTAGTTTTGTCCAAATCCTTGAAAATGATCCACAACAAATGTGATTGTCATGTCTGCAGTGACAGGGAATATGTTGGAAAAAGAATGCTAGTATTTTAGGTACCTAATCCCATATTGGGTATCTGATGCCAACTCAAATACTCAATATATGATATTAGGTACCCGTAATGGTTGCCTAAATTTTGGAGGGAAATCCAAATGTGGAAAGTGTGGGCAATGTGGATAAATTTGACTATTATATATGATTATTATATATAATTATTATATTATTTTATTTTATTTTTACTATTATTATATTTTATATTAACCATGGAGAGATAAAAAAATATTACAGAAAGTTCACCAAGTAGCAACAAAGAGGCAATGCCTCAACCTAAGATCGAAGTACCAAAGTATTATTATTAAATATAATATAGTTATATATATTATTATTGTTCTTATTATTATTATTATTAGGGCCTATATATATATATGATTATTATGACTTTTACTATTATTATTCAATATAATATAGTAATATATATTATTATTGTTATTATTATTGTTGTTGTTCTTATTACACACACAGATATATATATATATATATATGATGAAAATATGGGATCAATGGCTCTGCTATGTGAAAAGTAGTTTTGCAAGGCTAGCGCCCATGTGCCCTAAGCCTACTAGTTTCTAACATTGATTGCTGCATTCGAGGTCGATTCTCCTATGTTTAGTCAAGTGTTTGGTTTTTCTGAGTATGTAGGGAGAGTGTGTGGGCTGCGATCAGGTTTTTGGGTGGTTTTTTGGGGTCAAGACCGGCTAGGGTTGGATGTGGAGAGTGGGGTCTTCAATTTGTGGTAGTGTGGGGTGCATAACTAGGTGCTAGTGTGTAGATAAAGGGTTTCGGCTTGGAGGTAGGGTCTCTGGATCTAGATATCGGGCAATTGAAGATCCCTACATCTCAAATATTATCTAATGATTTGGAAATGGCCAAACCTTCTATTATGATGTGGGGGGGGGGCTAAAGGCCAAACTAACAATCTCCCAATTGGGGTGAACACTTCATCATCGAAGGGTTCTATCCCTATTAAGAATATGAATGGGTGTTTGGAGTGATTTGATGATCGACTAGTGTTGGTTATTCAACCATAATAGATTTTAGAGGATGTGGAGTAGTGGGGAAAGCATGCACTCATCTATAAGTTCTTAGGTCTTCGAATTTCTCTTCCTATGTTGGAATCATGGGCACATCAGATTTGGAACCCAGAAGGAGGTATGGAGATTCTTTTGGTGACCAACAACTATTTTATAGTTATTTTCTCAAATTTGATAGATAGGAACAAGGTATTCGAAGGGGGCCCATATATTTTTAACTAGGTTGAAATTTTTATCCAACCTTGGCACATAGGGTTCAACTCTGCTAAGGAGATCCTTTCTCGGGTCCCAATGTGGGTTTGTCTTCCATGACTACCTCTGGAATTTTGGAGAGAGGATATTCTTCATTCGATCTCACTTCTATTGGAGAAACCAGTTGGGTCATCCACACAAACCCAAGACCAAAAGGTAATTTCATATGTATGAATTTTTGTAGAGGTTGATCTTAATAATCCACTTCCTAATTCTATGGAAATTTTCTTGGGCCCTACTTCATGGATTCAATAGTTGGATTATGAGACTTTACCCTTTAGATGTAGGATATGTCATAAGTATGGGCACTTACAACGTAAATACCCTTGGAATAAATTTTCTCAATCATTGGCCTCCACTGTGCTAACCCTTAAGGATGACAAGGGTAAGGCTATTATGCTAGAAGGTTCTTCTGGAGACAAGTAGGGTTTCATCCCAATTAAGACATTTAATAAAGGAAAGAGGCAAAAAAGAACTTGGGTGGATAGATAAAGTGATAACACTTTTAATAGGTTTAATGTTCTAGATAATTTGGTATAGGAGGAAGGTATAATAGATGAGATGCCCCTAGGAGATGGTTCTTTTCAAGGGCCCCTGATGGAGGAGGTGAGGAATCTGGCCCAAGTTCCTAAAGAGGAACAAGGTCAACTAGTTTGTTTTGATGGATTGTTTTAGGAGATAAGTTGTGATATTCCTGATGTGTCACATCCCAGTGATGCCCCAAATATCATAGCCTCTTCCCTTCCTGGCAATAAAGGGATGCTTGATAGCACAAAAGGGTCTAAAGCTACATTATCTTTAGGCCTACAGCAAAAGCCCTTTAAAAAAGGGACCTTAGAGAAGTCTTCTAAGAGTGAAAGGAAGACTAATTAGGAGAAGGTTAAGATGATGGAAGAGACTTTAGTTGAGGTAGGGTTTGTAAAGCCCATTAACTCCCACTTCTTGCAATCTTCTAAATGATTATTCTTTCTTGGAATGTAAGGGGGTTGAACAGTAGCCCTAGACAAAAGGTTGTTTGCAGACTGATAGACTCTCATTCTCTAGATGTTATTTTGATTTAGGAAACTAAGCTTATAGTTGATGAATTAGATAGCTATGGGCCAAAGTTATGGACCCATGGTAGTTGGTAGGGAGTGGGTACTCAAGGAAGCTTAGGTGGACTTGCTTGTCTCTGGAATCCCAAGTAGGTGACTCCTTTGTGGTGGATTTCAAGTAGGTCTTCTATCTCTTTGATGGCTTCTGACTTTGAGATAGGAGAAAGATTTTTGTTCTCCAATATTTATGCTTTGATTGATTTGGTGGGTAAATCTCTTATGTGGTCACATATTACATTTGTCTGGTCCTTGAATCCTTTTCTTTCTTGGATTGTGGCTGAGATTTTGATGTTGTTACTAATTTAGAGGAAATAAGGTGGTGAGATTGCTCTATTAGGCCCTTCTTCTAGTATACTTAGAGATAATATTGGTTTTTTGAACCTCATTGATGTTAAACCTGGTTCTGGTGTATTCACCTAGAATAACAGGAGTGGAACGGAGGCTATTTTAGAAAGGCTAGATAGGTTCCTAGTTCCTTGTTTTTGGCTAGTTATTAGATGGTCTACTAGATCAGAAATTCTTGATTGGAGAGGCTCTAACCAATGGCCTATTAAGCTCTCTATCACTCCTTTCAAGATTTCTAAGAATCCTTTTTTCAAGTTTCAGTTGATGTGGTTGAGGGATCCCTCCCTGCAGGATCTTATGATAGCCTGGTGCCATAAGGGTAGGCCTCCTCATGGAACTTTCATGTTTACCTTTGAGAAGAGGCTTCAGACTATGAAATTTAGGCTTAAATAGTGGAATAAAGAGTGCTTTGGGAACCTTCAAGAATAGTTGGGGTAGGCTCAAGCTAGGCTAGACAGTGTCACTCACTAGATCAAGGACCAAGGAATGATTCTAGATTTAATTTCTGAAGAATCCTCAACTCTTAAGGAGTTAGAGGAATGGGAGCTTTGGGAGGAAATATTTTGGAAGAAAAAGTATAGGGTGGACTGGTTGTAGGAGGGAGATAGAAACATTGCTTTCTTCCACAACACAGTTAAAGCTCACAAATCCAGAAATTCTATCACTTCTCTTGTTTTTTCTTTTGGAGATCAACTATTTTCCAAAGAGGCTATTTCTCTAGAGGCCACTAGATACTTTTCTTAGCTCTTCTCTAAGGAGGAGGCTGGTTCATTGGTACAGACAAGGACTATTTTAGATTTCATTCCTCAACTTGTGTCTAACAATATGAACAGGGATCTACTAAGGCCTATTGTGCTCAAAGAACTAGAGAAGGTGGTATTTGGTATGAAGAAAGGTAAAGCCCTAGGCCCTAATGGATTTCCCATTGATTTTTTCCAAGAATTTTGGGAGATTATTAAATTTGATCTTCTAGAGGTAGTCCAGGAATCATATCAAAACAAACAAATGCTCATGTCTTTGAATGCTACCTTCTTGGCTCTCATTCCCAAGATTGATGGGGCTAACAGTTTGTATTAGTTCAAACCCATTGCTTTATGTAATTTCATTTACAAAACTATCACCAAATTAATTGCTAAAAGGCTCAAGCCTTTTCTAACCACTTTGATTTTTGAGGAACAAGGTGGCTTTGTTGGTGGTAGACAGATTCTTGATGGGGTGGTTATTGCTTCATAGGCTATTCTCTCTATGGCCACGTCTAACAAAAAGGCTATGCTTTTGAAGTTGGATTTAGCAAAAGCTTATGATTAGGTTAGTTGGGAGTTCTTGGGTCATGCACTCTTTCCTTTTAGATTTGATATGGAATGAGTTGATTGGATTCTCAGCTATGTTACTTCCCCATCATTTCCAGTTCTTATTAATGGAGAACCCACTGATCTATTCTCTACTTCTTGGAGACTTCGACAAGTGGATCCTACCTCTCCATATCTCTTTATCATTATGGTGGAGGGCTTAGGTAGATTTATAAAATTTCAAGCAGAGCAGGGGCTTGTCCAAGGGTGGAAGTGGCATAATAATATTCCAGCATACACATACCTCCAATTTGTGGATGATACTAGATAGATGGGCTTGGCTACTATTAATGAGGCAAGAAAATTCAAAATGATTTTGGATACTTATTTGAAAGCTTCTAGGTAGTAAATTAATGAAGGTAAGTCATCTATTTATTTCTTTAATACTCAACAGTTGAGAAAGCTCAAGATTGCTAGGATTCTTAGGTTCCAAATTGGTTCTCTTCCTTTGATCTATCTTGGTGTTCCCTTAGCTCTGGGGACCCAACTGAAAGAATATTGGAAAGGTCTATTGGATAAATTTCATAGCAGGGTGAGTCACTAGACTCATAGGTGGCTGTCTTCTGTTGGGAGAGTTATCCTCCTGAAGGCTGTGGTTCAGGCTCTTCCCATTTATAAATGTCTGGTGCAAATTCCTCCCATTGGAATTATGAAAGAATTTTATGCTTTGTCATGACAATTCCTTTGGATAGGCAATCTAATTTCTTCTAAATGTAGCTTAGTAAACTGGGACACAATTTTCTTACCTAATTTTGTTGGAAGTCTAGGCCTTAAATGTATGGCTCTTGGTGTCAAGGCTCTAGCTGCTAAGTTATACTGGAGGTGGTGCAAGAATAAAGATTAGGATTTGGCTAAGATACTAGCCCAAAAGTATTTTTTGGGAGTGGAGTATCAGGATATTCCTAGGCTAGCTCTTGATGGAAAAGGTTCCTTTATTTGGGATACTCTTAAAAGGAGAGCTCCTCTTATCGAGGAAGACCTCTTATCAAGGATATATATTGAGGGACCAAGTGTGTTATTCTAGAATGACTCTTGGGATGGTCATCCTCCCATTCTCTCTACCTACCCTGATCTCCAGCCTCTGTGTCAATTTTTTTTGCTATAGGATGGACCAAGGTAGCTTACTTTAAGACTTTTAAGTGGTGTGGATTGATGGATGTGGTTGGTTGGAAGGATCCAAATGAATGGTTTTTGGGGGGCTCCTTAGAGATTTGGCTTGACCTGGCTAATCTTCTCTCTATTAGGCTGTGCAATTTCTCTATGAACAAAGACATCCTTTTTTGGGGTCCTTGTCCTAAAAGCAAGTTCAGTGTGGCCCAAGGCTATGCTCGGTTGGATAATCAATGTGATGGAGTTCAAGAAGTTCCCTAGTGGAAGAAGGTTTCGAATAAAATCTCTTGGCCAAAATCTAATTTTTTTCTATGGCTGGTTGCTCAAAAGAAATGTCTCACTTGGGATAACCTTTAGAGAAGAGGATTTTAGGGTCCTTATCTATGTCCCCTCTACATGTTGAATAGAGAGAATTTTTCTCACTTATTCTTTTTATGTCCTCTTTCTAGAGATATTTGGCATAAGTGGTGGGAGGTGTGGTGTCATGGGTGCATTCATGCGAAATCTCTTATTGAATTTTGGGATACCCTTGGCAAACCCCCATTGAAAACTACGTTCCTGCTAATTATATTGGAGCATAATCATAGGATTTTTTGCAACTCCAACTTGGGAGTCACTAAAATATGGTGGTTGATTTTAAGTAGACTTTAGGAAACTATCTATGCTAAGTGTGATATGATACAACTTGTGGATCCTAGTGACTTTAGTATAGCTAGGAATGTGGGATTGATGGACAAAGGATTGGGATGCACAAGTAGTAAGATACCTCAACTTCTTAAAAGAAAGGTTTTTAGGGTGGGGAGATAGAGACCTCCATCGACAGATATCCTTAAAATTAACACAGATGGTTCTTCCCATGGAAACCCTGGATAGGCTGGTGTGGGGGGGATTGGGAGAGATACAGATGGCAATGTTATTTTCATGTTCTTTGTTCACAAAGGAGTTCATTCCAATAACATGATGGAGGCCTTGGCTATTAAGGTGGCTATGGAATAGGGATGCTCTCTTGGTTGGAGGAAAATAGTGTGTGAGTCAGATTCTCAGATTGTTGTGGATATGATAAATAACTAGAGCATGAACGATTCTAAGTAGAAAATTGCATCTATTATTAGAGAGATTCTTCATTTGAGTAGTTTTTTGGATTGGATCTCCTTTTGTCATATTCCTAGGGAATGGAATGGAGTGGCTGATATCTTGGTAAAATGGGCATCAAAGAGAGGAGCTCATTGGGATATTTTAGAAAGGGGTGATCTTCCTGCTAATTATGTTGGGGCTTTTGAGCAATTAGTGGAGAAGGATAGAATTTAATTGCTTTTTGGTTTGTGTTTTGGTCATCTGGGCCTGAGGCCTTCTGTAATTTAGCTTTGATTGAATAAATTTTTACCCCTCTTTCTAATATATATATGATTATATTATATTATTATAATTTTTACTATTATTATTGTTATTATCATTATTATGACCTATAAATATAATATATTAATATATACATATGATTATTATATTATATTATTATGATTTTTACTATTATTATTAAATATAATATAGTAATATATACTAGTTATTATTATTATTATTATTATTATTATTATGACCTATAAATATAATATATTAATACATATATGATTATCATATTACTATAACTATTAAATATAATATAGTAATATATATTATTATTGTTATTATTATTATTATGACCAATAAATATTATATATATATATATATATATATATATATATATGATTATTATATTATATTATTATTATTTTTACTATAATTATTAAATATAATATATTAATATATTTTATTTTATTTTGTCAAAAGTGGACGAGCCACTGGATATATATTTATATAAAGTAAAAACTGGATCAAGAGCTCAACTAGGAAAGAATAAGAAAGAAAACCCAACATCATCACAATATTTACAATTGACTTAACATTGATACATACAATCCAACTATATTGATGAACAACAAATCGAACTTTGAAATTTATTGAGTTTTACAAAATTTCATCACATAGCAGGCATGGTGGACTAAAATTCAATCAAAACAAGATTTTCAACATTCTATAAATCATACCAAAATTGAGGAGAAAAAAGCCCAACAAGATAGAAAGATACTATTGTGCTATCTCTCATCCATATCCTCATTGGTAGTAGCCATTGCAGAGAAGTCCCATCCCAAATATGGATGTGATATAGGGGCAATGTCCTAATCTAAGCTCAGGGCCTCAACAACAAAACATCCCAACCCAAACTTAGTCCCTCAGTAGCAACATCTAAAGTGCTAGCAAAGAAACTAGTGGATGAAGGCACTTCCCAACCACTAGGTATAGTGACATCTAGATGTAGAGGCTAAGTAGTTTTTGCTAAGACACGGTGACCAAGGCCAAAATATTTGAAAGCCAAGAATGACCAAGTGTTAGGTTCACTGACCGAATGAGTTGGGGTGACCAAAGGTGTCTTCACTTGGGTAGCTTTTGCTTGGGCATCAGAAATTGGAATGCCCAAAATATCAATCAAAGAAAAAGTAATTTTCTTCACCTCTTTAGTCAACTGGAAACCCAGAGCATGGGCTAAGAATTATAGGTCCTTGAGTAGGAACTGAGTGTTGTGCTTCTTAAAGGTTTCCTTCATCACTTCAAATGTCATCATGGCTTCATAGTTCTTCATGAGCATGTTTCTTTAAAATATGCCACCAACTAGGGCATTACCAGTCCACAAATCATAGTTGTGCATCACACATTTCAATTTATTATCAGCCCAAAATTTTGGCCCAAACAACTTGATGGCGATAATTTTCAATGTTGATGAAGATTGAAGAAGGTCCATGGCATTGGAAAGAAAGATGGAGACCAAAGTTCAAGGGAATAAAACATTTGTTTTGGATGCAGAGAAAAGATCCTCCCCAATTATGGTTTGAATCACATGCCAGATGTTATATGAGTGTACAATAAACTTATTATCCAAAACCACATCATCAAGATGCTACAATGGAGTTGATGGCAAGAATTGCATTTCACAGATACATCTTGTGGAGATGACATGTTGAAAGCAATTTGAGTTGTAAATGCAACAAGCTAGATAAATATATTCAATTGAAATCTATTTTGCACCTTAAACTAAATCCTTTTGAGTACCTTTAGTCATGAGTAATAAATAGGGTACCAATAAATCATAAATTAGTTATAAATTAAGGAGGGCAAAGTACAAATTTGACGGACCCAAAATTGAAGATTGTGCAATTTGATTTGTAGCCATACATGTTGAAATAAATTCGCTGGGTACAAAATGCCACATGACAAAACTGAAAAAGGATCATACTTAATTAACATTATCCTTCTATTTAATGATGAAGTTTTATCATGATTTTTCCTCAATCTCATACTTGGGAGCCTAATTTATGAAAGTTTCAATAAATGTTCAATGCCCAATTTGGATAATGTGCAGTGACCATCGAGTGACATCAAAATCTGCACTATAGCATGCTCAACACATATGACGATATAGTTTACTCAGTATCATCCATAATTTGACATGTCTAGATCATGCAAAACATTTAACCCATTCGACATCTAAAGTCACAAGCTTACACAACATCAACTATGGCTTAGCACATATTGATAACTTGGCACATAGAGTACACTCATCACATCACTTGAAGTATCTTGGCTTCTAACTCAGCACCAAAGGTAACTTGGAACCTATAATATTTTTGACTCCTCTCAGTAGCAATAAGATAACTCATGTACTATTCTAATTTACTTGGCACATATAGCCTACTAGTTTGCATGACACATGAAGCATACTTACACAGTCAAAACATATGGCATTGGGCACCAAAGGTTACTGGCATGGATGACATCAACTGTACCTCATCACACATTGATCACTTGGAACATGAAACACAGTCAGCATCTAAAATAGCTCAGCACCAATGAGAACTCTAGCTTGACATCAGTAATAACTCAACACCTATGTTGATGCAAGCTTGGCACATTGATCACTTGGCACATTGATCACTTAGCACATGAGACACACTCGACACCTGAGACAACTCAGTAGCAATGAGAATTCTAGCTTAACATCAATAGTAACTTAGCACCTATATTGATGTAGGCCTAGCACATACATTATACACGGTAGTCAAAGTGTGTTAGGTTGCTCAGTTGGCCTGGAACATACATTATACATGGCACATGAAGTGTCTTAGCCTGCTCAGCACATGTCACATGAAGCATGCTCGACATCTAAAGCACCTGAGTACAAAAAATAATTTCTTGGCACACATATAGACCATTCAGCCACTGAAGTCACTACCATACCTGACATCATCTATGGCTCAGCACATATTGATCACTCAGCACCAAAAGCACACTTGGGACCAAAGGCGATTTGGCACATAAGAATTACTCAGCACATAGGGTTCACTCAACCACTGAAGTCCCTGCCATGCTTGGCATCAACTATGACTTGGCACATAATAAATTCTTACCACATGAATCACACTTGGCTCCAAGAGTCTCTCAGCACCAAAAGAAAAAATAGCTCAACACAAACAATAAACTCATCTTCTAGAGGTCAATGACAATTAGACTCTACAAATCTTTGTAGTGTTCCATGATTATAGAGGGGTTTAGTGTAAAAATTGTAATTCCATTGCAACCTAAATTGGAAGATAATCCACCATTTTTTTGTCCTCTCTATATGTGTGTGAAACTGTGATCTCCTGAAATTGATCAATAATATTCTAAATTTTCTAGAGGACAAATTTAGGTTTCTAGGAAGATGATTGTCTCATAATACAAGTAGAGATTATAACTTGAGAATCACCTTCAATTTGCACTTGTTGGAAGTTCCCTTTCTTAGCTAGCATTAGCTTTGATAACAATGACTGAGCCTCGAGCATATTGTTAGTTCCTAGAGGAAGGGGAGCTGTTGTGATTGCTATGACTTTACTAGTACAATATCTAATGCATGCTCCCAATCCTGATTGCCTGGATTACCTCTGGATGCTACATCAAAGTTGAGTTTGACAAAGCTAATCGAAGGGGGTCGCCATTTAAGTGTAGACCTATCTATATGAGTTTGCAAATTTGAAGAAGTTCTAGTACCAAATAGGATGAAAATTGATTTCCATTCCCGAATGATACTACCATCCTAGGAAGTGATAGCTAGATTAAATCTACACCTACTAACACTTGCATTAGTGACTTCTGATATCAATTTTTCAGTGATTTAGAGAACTTTCTCTGAAAAGGATATTTCTTTTCTAAAAATCCTCTTGTTTCTTTCCTACTAGATAGCCCAAATAACTAGAATAGGTATGCATTTCTAGATTTCTGCAAACATGGCAATGAGGTAAAGAATTGGCCAAGCCTAAAAAATGTCACAGATATTGTTTTGTAGTGGGGAGTAGTAATTTTATTTTTTTAATAAAAACATCCAACATTGGTATGAAAATTGACATCTTGCAAATAGGTGGTCAATTGATTCATCTTCTTCGCCACATAAAACACATTTGAAAGGAGAAGCAATATTCATCCTACCTAGTCTATCACTTATAAGAATTCTATGCTTGATTTCTAGCCACACAAAGCACCCAACCTTAAGAAGTACTATTTTATTCCAGCAGAAAATGTATGCTTGAGATGATGGTTTTGCCAACTCAAGTTGTTGAAGAAGTTTTTAACCTTCCTTGATTGAGTAGTTACCATTTTTGGTGGGGATCCACATTAGTTGATCCTCGGCCATTGATACAAAAACCTATCTTTTTGAAAAGATAGATTTAAGTTGTTGTTTATGTTCAGGATCTAAAGGGAGATTACCTAGATCTTTCCATATTACTTTCCTTGAGAAGATGAAAATTGCATCCAAATAATAAATAGCAGGGTTTCCCCATTGTGCTTCTGTAACTGAGATGATATTTTGTATGTTTGGCATTGTATTTAATGGGGGGTGACTCTTGTCCCCATAGTTTAATTCCCATGAAATGTATTTAAACACAATATCTTTGGGTGCAATCATGAAGTCCCAAATGATTGATCCCCTAGGGGGATCCAACATAGTATTTTATGTGGCTCATTGTTATCTAGATATTTCTATTGAATAATTTGACACCAAATTGATTGTGGTTTAGTATACATCTACCAAACCATCTTACTGCCAAATGATTTGTTCGTAGTTTTAAATCATGGATTCCCACACCACTTAGAGTTGGATGAAATGGCATATTTTGGAGATAAATAAGTGGAAATTTCTTTTCATTAGTCAAATTTCCCAACCATAGAAATCCCTTAAGAAGACTTTGAAGTTGTGAGGCAACAGAAGATGGTGCTTGCATGACAACATGTAATAATTAGGTATTGCAAAAAGGATTGACTTAATGAGAAATATTCTGCTAGATAAAGACAACCATCTAACTTTCTAAGAAGCAAATTTGCTCTTAATTCTTTGATATACCCCTTCCCAAAAAACTTTCTTGTTTGAGCTCATAAATAAAGGAATCCCAAGATAAGTGGAGGATAGAAAATCCTCAGTAAACCACAAAATATGCACAATCTTGTCTGAGATAATCCTATTTGTATAAAATAAGAAGATTTGTAACTTTTGAGGATTAAATTTTTTCCCTAAAACTTTTGAATATATTAGGATAACTTTCTTAATTTGTTTAGCCTCAGATATTGATGAAGCACCAAACAATAATTTATTGTTAGCAAATAAGGAGTGCATGATTGAGATTGTTGTACCTTCATTTTTTGCTCCTTTCCACTTATTAGATAGATGATGATGCTTGATATTTCTACTAAGGGCTTTAGCCATGATGATGAATAAAGCTGGTGAAAGAGGATTGCCCTGTTGGGGACCTTGTGTGGAGGAAAAGAAACTAGACATAGATCCATTGATAATGACTGAGAATCAAGCCCCAGAAATACAAGCATTAATCCACTTACACAATTTCTTGTCAAAACCCATTTTTTGAAGGACTTGAAAGAGGAAGTTCTAGCAAACTCTATCATAGGCCTTTTCCATGTCTAACTTGATAAAAAAAATTAGAAGATTGAATATTCTTGATGGAATGGAGAACTTCATGAGCTACCATTGCACCCTCCATTGTTTCTCTACTAGGAAAAAAGCCACTTTGTTTAGGAGAAATTATGGATGGAAGAAGTTTTTGGAGTCGTAGATAGATGGCTTTAGTAATAATTTTATAAGTCACGTTGTAGAGTGAAATTGGACAAAAGTATGCAAAAGTTTTGGGCTCTATAGTTGTTGGAATAATTGTAATATTTGTAGTATTGAAATATTTTGACATATATTTCAACTTTCTAGATTCCTCCATGACTGCTAGAAGGTCCCATCCAATAAAATCCCAATAGCTTTGAAAGAAAAGTGCCATGAAGCCATCTGGACCTTGGGCTTTGTCAGGAGGGAGGGAGAAAACAACGTCACAAATTTCTTGAATGGAAAAAGGGGCCAAGAGCATGGAGTTACTCAACTTGTGGAGATGAAGGTGAGGGAAATTCTACCAGTGCAAGAAGATTCTTAAAGAACTTGACTCCTTCATCTCTGATCTAGTGAGGGTTGGTTAGAATATTACCTATTTCAAAATCTGAGATTTGAAAAATTGATTCAGCTTCCCTTTTTTGTTGGGCAGAAGTTTGGAAATTTTTTGTGTTTCTATCTCCTTGTTGTAGCCAAATTTCCCTAGACTTTTCTCTCTAATAATCTTCCTCCCTGTTACACAATTCCTCCCATTCAATCTGTAACTCTTTTTTTTTAGAAAATGTGTCACTGTCCATCCCAAACTTGATAATGGAGTAGTGAATCTCCTCCAATTGTAACTTAACAATCTCATTTTGTTTGAAGAGATTTTTAAAAACATCTATGTTCTAGATTTTGATCTGCTCCTTGACATATTTCAATTTACTAGCAAATTGGTGCATTCTAGATCCTGGAGCAAAGGGGCACTAATCCACCATTGTTTTAAAAGTGGAAGAAAATGTGGGTGGTGCAACCACATACTTTCAAATTTGAATGATGACTTATGTTGGTTTTGGTCAATAGGTGCAGCTTGATCAATGTAAATGGTGATTAGAAAGTGATCAAAATTTGGAGTAGACAAAATCGTTGATTGGAAGAAAAAATTATTTAATTTCCAGTCATGATATAGAAAAAATTTGTCCAATCTGACTGCAATTTGAGGAAAGCCTGATCGTCTATTTGTCCATATAAACTTTCCATTAGATGGTCAAATATACATCAAATCATTATTCTCAACAAATTGAGCGAAGTCCTCAATGGTTTTAATCGGTGGGAAAATACCACCAACTTTCTCATTTTGATTCAAGATGACATTAAAATTGTCCCTGACAATGACTTGATGGGAGTTCTGAGATTGAATCAGCATTGCGATATGAGCCCATGTTCTTAGCTTTTCCTAGGTAGAGGTAGGTCAATATACATTGAACAAAGTAATAGAGACATCAAAGTCAAGAACCTACAACATTTTCCAATTAGCTTGTTGTTGAATAAGATGACCCTAAATTCTTAATGGGTTCCAAAGTAAAGCAAGACCCCTAGAAGCACCCATACTAGGAGAATGCATTGAGGACCACCTTGGCCATTTGGCCAGGGATTTCTTAAATGTTTCTTGTGATAATTTTGTCTCTTGTAGCAACACAATATCAGCTTTTGAGGCTTCTAAAAAATTTTGAACCTTACCTCTCTTATCAAAGGCATTTATGCCTCTGACATTCCATGACACAATTCTCATTGCTAATAAGGAGAACAGGTTGTTCTCCTCGTCATTCTATTGTTGACAACAAAATTGTCATCTAGTGTGGTCTGGATGTCTTAAGTGATCTCAATCCTACTTTTAGAACCCTTTGGACATCCTCTAGATTTGGGTGTCTTTGAAACCTGAGGGTGGAGAGAGGGAGACTGAATAATGGAGAAAGTGCATTGAGTATCAAAATTTGACAAGTTAACTTGGAGCCTGGATTCCAGTTTTCTTTAAGAACCTCAGACTCTTTCAATTTTTCGTCTCGAGGTTGAACCTCCAACTGATTAACCACCTATTGAAAGTTGGAGTCCACCATAATGCTTGGGATGTTTTGAGAGTTAAGCTTAATTTGGCCCTTATTAATATCAAGTTCCTTCAAATTAATCACGTCAAGATGAAAATTTGAGTTATTTGCCACATGTTGAAAAATGGTCTTCTCAAGATCGAGGGGGTCCAAATCACAACATGCCTCTAGCATTGAATCTAGTTTAGTCACTTGTTTTGGAGTTTCAAAATCATCAATGGCCATGCAATAGTATACTTTTTTCTACTTAGTCTGATTATTCCAATATTGAAATTCTTTGAGTAATGCAACAAGGTCACTATTTTCCTAATTAGCAACATTAAATCCTTCTTCTTATGCTATACCAAATACTATATTATTAGCAATTGTGGAGGCAATTTGATCTATGATCTAAAGAGTTTTCTAGTCAGCATAGACTTAGAGATCTTTGACAATATCTTTATCTTTGAAGCATACTAATGGAAAATCTAAAGATGCATGGCAATCATGGGAATTTTTTGATTCAGCTAGAAAAACTTGAATGTATGGTAAGGCTAGCTGTAAGATTGATGATAATTTGGATGCAGCAATAAGATCCAAGCACTGATTATCTAGTGAAGTGAAGCCACACTAAATAGAGGCCAATAGGGCCGTATCATAATTTGGGTTTGAATGGGCATTGTGGGCACATAAGTTAAGATATATATTATAATATGGACATATTTCCTAGACCTCATTGGGTGAATCTTGACATTGAGTATTAAAATGACCTAGGTTATCTTGAAATTTTTGAACTGTTTGTTCATTCTGAATCATGATTAACTAATCCCATGAACCCCATTGAGAATTAATGACCAATTGAGATGGAAAAGGTTGGATCATCTCTAATAGCAAGAAAAATCTATTGTCCAAATGTGGTCGATCATATGGAATAAGGTCATGTGTAAGGAAAATACCTAGTTTGCTTGCAAGAATTTCAATGATTTGAGGATTCTTATACTCCAAAGGTAAAGAGAGAAAGGATATCCAATGTGGCAAAAATGGAATCTAAAGAGATTGTGGCTTGAAATTTGGAATCTAAATCAAAGTGTATAAACTAGAACCACAACAAAACTAGCTTTTCTATTTATGTACCCAATCTCTAGCAACTTTTGTTTCAAAGATGGCATAAAACATTTTGATTCAAAATCAATATAGAAGATATCCCTTAATTCTAGCCAAGATGCAAGAGCGCAATCTTTAATAGTTAGAAATGAGAGAGAATTGGATGAAAATTTACCAATTAGAGCATTTTGCCAAAGTAGCCCAATGGAGTTTTGGAACATATGACTAGAAAGTGTGATCATTAGCCCAACACTTGCATATGTGTCTTTTGAGTTCGATTCGATAACCACCACTTGCTTCTTTTTCCATTTTTTTTGTTTCTTGGCTAGTATAAAGGGGGATCTAAGAGGATCCTGCATCTCAATATGAGGTAGATTAAAAAAAGGTTCTTGAGCTGAATCAAGCTATGAGAGAAGACTAGGTTCTAGAGGAAACCCTTGAAAATATCAAAGACCAGTAGTTTGTGATGTGGTCTAGTGTTTTGGTTTTCCTTTGGAACCTTATTGGCCCTGTTCTCATTTCATGACAGCTGAAGTTGAGTTTGTCTCGTTGGCCACTTGGAGAGCTTATTTTTAGATCAGATCGATGTCAGTTTTGAAACTTGTTTTTTCTCAAAACCGTCTACAGTTAATTGTTGTTGTAGCCATTTTGAGGCCTAGATTGAAGTTTCTCCATTTTTAAAGCTCTGTCCATGACCTAAATGCAATTTATCCCCTGAATCCAACTAATGGGCATCGTGAATTTGAGGGTTCACAAGAAAAGGTTTAGCTGGCTGAACCACTACTCTCCCTCTGAATATTGATTTGTCACCTGAGAATAGATGAGTTTCCCAAAAATGGCAATGTTGAAACTATAGAGAATCATGCTCCTTTTTTTCCTGCTGTACAATAGGATTTGAAGAAAGAATGTTGGAAAGGGCATTCCAATATGAAACCCTAGGTTGGTTTTGATCATTAGAACCTAGTTGAGGGCCTAGGCATGTTAATAGGCATGAAGCCTTTTCTGTATAGGCTTTACCTGTGCCTAAGATTCTTTCTCCCATCCTTGCACTTACACTTTCTCCTCTCTCAACTTATTAATATATTATTATTATTAAGACCTATAAATATAATATATTAATACATATATGATTATTATATTATATTATTATAATTTTTACTACTATTATTAAATATAATATAGAAATATATATTACTATTGTTATTATTATTATTATGACTTATAAATATAACATATTAATATATAGGGACCCATTTGGTTGGTTCCAATGCATCGAAAGGCATCATAAGTTAACCTATGACCCCTTTTGACACATTTCATGATAACATATGTCCCTAGGGGCCCTATGACCCCTAGGGACCCATTTGGTTTGTTCAAATGTATCAAAAGGGGTCATAGGTTAATGTATGACCGATTTTGATGCACTTCATGACAACATATGTCCCTAAGGGCCCTAGGAACCCTAGGGACCCATTTGGTTGGTTTGAATGCATTGAATGAGGTCATACAATAACCTATGACCCCTTTCAATGTATTTCATATCAACATATGTCTCTAGGTGTCCTATCACCCCTAGGAACCTATTTGGTTGATTCAAATGCATCAAAAGTGATGCATTTCATGAAAACATATATACCTAGGGTCCATGGGACCCCTAGGGACCTATTTAGTATGTTTAAATGTGTTGAAAGGGTGATGTATTTCATGAAAACATATGTCCCTAGGGACTCTAGGACCCCTAGGTATGTTGAAAGGGGTCATAAGTTAACCTATGACCCGTTTTGATGCATTTAATGATAACATATGTCCCTAGGACCCCTAAGGACCTATTTTGTTGGTTAAAATGCATCGAAAGAATTTGATGACAACATATTTTTCTAGGGGCCCTAAGACTTGTAGGGATCCATTTGGTTGGTTCAAATGAATTGAAATGTGGCATAGGTTAACCTATGACCCCTTTTGATGTATTTCATGACAACATATATCCCTAGGGGCCCTAGAACTCCTAGGGTCATATTTGGTTGGTTTGAATGCATTGAAAGGGGTCATACAATAACTTATGACCCCTTTCAATGCATTTCATGATAGCATGGGTCCCTAGGGGTCTTACGACACATAGGGGCCCATTTGGTTGGTTCAAATGCATTGGAAGGGGTCATAGGTTAATCTATGACTCCTTTTGATGCATTTCATGACAACGTATGTCCCTAGATGTCCTAGTATCCCTAGTGATCCATTTGGTTTGTTTGAATACATTGAAAGGGGTCTGTTGTCACTTAGGTTTGCACCCTTTTCCAAGGCCTATGCGCGAGGACAACCTAGTGAAACATTGAAACAACCTCCAAGCTGTGGGACTTGAACTACGAGGTTGAGTCTCTGGAGAAGGCCAGCTTCCTCTTACTGTTGGGGCACACCTATCTATTCTCAGAAGGGAAAGGGAGAAAGAGAGCGTTAAAGCAAATCTACCTAGTCTAATCTAAGGCAGTGATGCACCAAAATAGAGTGTTCAGACTCATTCCTGCCCATATATACACTACAAAACCAGGGTAACATACAAAAGTCATACACATCCAGACTTATATCGATCAATAATCACATACAAATCAGAGGACCAACTAAAGACACCAGGAAAAGGGGATTTCACTTGTAAATTATCCAATGGGCCAAAGATAGATACAGTATGTAGATCACTGATCTCAACAATACACCAATGGGAGGCAAAATGATGCTCATGCACACTGATGGCTGAAAGAGATGATACAGGGTATTACATGGCTCAGAGGCAAAGGGATTTTACATTGCAAGTCTACAAGCAGTAGCAGAGAAAATCAGGAAGAGTCCACATAGGAAAAGAATTACCAAATTGCCTTTATATTTTTTTGCATAACTAGGATTTTGCTTCTACATTTACTGCTCAACCACTGGCATTAATCTCCATACTGAAAATTTGATCAAAGATCATACTTGAGCATGGTGTAGGTACAAGACCATTTGATATTCCTCTGAAAGAGAACCTCGAGAAGATAGAAATGGCACCATGAAAATCTCTCTGACCAGGTAGATGGATCGATAATGAGTGGAAAGTCCCTTCATTACTTTAGCATTCATTCTGGAGTGGGTGGCATTGATCACAGAATCAGATTGTGGAAAAAATCATGAATTTTTTTATCATTCTGAGTTGTGAGACAACAAGGTCAAATGGGTCAACCAAGTTCCAACAACCAGCTGGTCCATGTGGGCCAATCACTCCCCATTACTTTGCCACCTACGATCATCTTAATGTGTTTGACCATCATTTACTTGACTGGGCACTATGTCGCTATCGTAAATAGATCGCAAATTCCTCATAGCGCGATGGTGCCTATCATGGATTTCCCTTTGATCGTGCAGCCTATTTTTAATGCACTATCCTTAAGAACGTGGTGGGTCCCCTAGGCGCTATGTCGTTATGGAATTTTTTGCGCAACTTCTTGATAGCGACATAATGCCCACCATTGATTCAGTCTCATCTGACGATCAGAAACCTTTTCATACTCTGCACATTCTTCCTTGGGACCTTTGAACTCATGATCCACCTGGCAACCTGACCTGACATGGCACCTAGGTGCTATGTCACTATGCGAGAATCGAGGGGAACCTCCCATAGCGCCAGATCGCCCACTGTGAATTTCTCTTGTCTGATGCGGATGTGGCTCCAAGGTGTACTGAAAAATTTCTAGCTGCGCTAACCATGATGAAGCATAACCATCTAGGACCCACCCTACCTGAGGATCCTGCTGCGACCTTCACTTTCTATTTAGGCGCCATGTCGCTAATGAAAACCCATGAGTTTTCTATTAGCGCCATAGCGCCTACCATCCTTGCTACCTTTCTCGGCCTGTGAAACTCTGCTGGCATTGACTATGCTAGCCGCGTTGAAGATCCAGTGCCACCTCATGCCTACATTCTAACCTAGCACACGTGGCTATTTTTGATTCGCTGTGGACCCTCCTTCCTACGACTGGGCCCATCCGAATCGGCGCCTCCTCAGTCATGCATCAGGTGAGACCTGACCCCACCAACACACGTCAATTGGGCACGATGTCGCCATGGTAAAAATCTTGTAGCTTCACTAAGGCGACATGGCACCTACCGTTGATCTTTTCTCATCTGACAGACACAGATCTGACTTCTCGTGACCTTCCTTTTCTCGTGATTCATCGGGCCCGCAGACACGTGGCATCTGTCTGTTAGTTTGTCAGTCATCCAACCCTAACTGCTTCTAGCGGCATAAAATGCAGCCTCACCAGGATACATGGCACACGGTCGCTATGTCGCTGATGCTAAAATCTGAGCAGTTCCTGATGGTGAGATAGCGCCAGCCATAGATCTTTGTAGATTTGATGATCGGAGTGACGTCGTACTTCACTTGCCATCCCTTCTGAAAACTACTAGGCCTGCGGTACGCCGTGTTCTAACACATACACATGGCATCATTTGTTTGGTTCGATGAACACCAACTGGTGAACCCGAGACTTGATCCACAGAATGGCCACGTGGTGGATGGGCGCTATGTCGCCATGATAAAATTTGCGCATCTTCGCCATAGCGAGATGGCGCCATCCGTTGATGCAATCCAATCTAACGGTGGAGATCATAAACCTTGACTGTGCTAACCGTACTGATAGAGGTTCCGGCCTGGTTACACGTGGTGGTTCCTTACTGGACCATCGAGACACCACTAGGAAAACTTGCGACTTGGCCTCATAGGGGTGACCACATGTCGACCAGGCGCCATGTTGCTATGGGAAAATATAGGTTAAATTCCCATAGCGCCATAGCGTCCAACTGATGACATGTCCCTATCCGTGCGTGGTCCCTTTTGATTCGCTGCCGTGGCACCGATCTCCGCCAACTAGGCAGACGAGGTACATAATGGGGCCCAATATTCTGCCTGAAGTTCTCACTATTTATCTTCTCCAGTCCGCCAAACTTTACCCGATCGCCGCAACATTTTTTCGGCAACGTGACTTGTCTGCCGTGAATATTTTCGCCGAGCGCTATGTCGCTATGGAGATTCTCCGGTTAAAATGCGATAGCGACATAGCAAAATTCTAGACCCCACCCTGTGACATGTCGCCAGGGCGCAATGTCGTTGATATAATCCTCGTGCAATTCTGCCATAGAGAGATAGCGCCCTTCGTTGATCTCAGTTGATCTGACGGCCAAAAACTCGCGGGTCGTAAGAATATATTATAAGGTTTAAAACATTGGTAATTCTAATATCTCCACGGGTATTTGAATATGGGCATATCGAAGGCGAGAAAGGCAATATAAAATGCGAATTTTGGCAGGAAGTGGAAATACAACAAGGTCATAGGTTATTTTTTGATAACATATGTCTCTAGGAGCCCTAGGACACCTAGGGACCCATTTGGTTGGTTCGAATGCATCAAAAGGGGTCATAGGTTAACCTATGATGCCTTTCGATGCATTTCATGACAACAGATGTCCCTAGGGGCCCTAGGAGCCCTAGGGACCCATTTGGTTGGTTCGAATGTGTCGAAAGGGGTTTTAACCTATGACCCCTTTCGATGCATTTCCTGATAATATTATATCTAATAATAATAAAATACTGTATATTTTAATATAATAACAATATATTACTAAATTATATAACAATAATAATCATATATATTACTATATTATATTTAATAATAATAATCATATAATACTATTATATATAATAATAATAATAATTATTATTATTATCATATATATTACTCTATTATATTTAGTTATAATAGGGTACAAGCACAAAGTTGGGTTGCAATTCCATGGAAGTCAAATCTATGGAATTGGACCTCTAAAAAATGGGTGCCCAATTTGCTTAGAATTAGGTACCTATTTCTAAACTCATTCTTCAGATACCCAAGCCACAATTCAAAAATCAGGTACTCAATTTTTGAAAAGTGGACCGGGTGCTCAAACTACTTAGAAATCGGGTACCCAATTTGTAAAATATCAAGTACCTAATTTCAAAAAGTTACAAATACCCCATTTTTTGTGTTTTGAGTGTCATTTTCAGCATTTAGAAAATGGAAGCCCAATTTTAGAGCAATATGGGAGCCCATTTTTTACTTTTATCGATTGCCCCCTACTACTATTTTTTGATATACCAGGTATTTTATTATGTTTTGTACTATTTTACTTAATTATTTCCATTTTTACATTTTATATACTATCAATTTTTTAAATTTTTTTTTTTCAGTTTTAATATACATAAAATTGTAAATTTTCATTGTTAATTAGTATTATCCTTAAATTATTGTGTCTATTAATTTAAATAATAGTATCGTAGATGTTCATTTAAAAATTATTATTTTAGATCTTTTGAAATGTATTTAATATGTAAATTAAAACATTGAATGATTAGATTATAGATGTAAATTCATCGTCTAAACATGTAATTACAAATAAATATTGATTTCAAATAACTAGTGATTAAATATAGATTAGTTTGTAAACCATATAACAAAGAAAGTAAAACTAGCTATCTTCATACTTTTCTTTAACCTCCACCTAACCATATAACTGTACAATAAAACCCTAAACATATAACTAAGTATTTAATCACGTAACACCTTGCCAAGGGATCCAAACAGAAAACTTAGTACATAGTGATTTTACTTATTGTATTGTACTTTGTTTAATGGATCACAAATGGATGATTTAAACTATTTTTTAAATGTATATTCTTTCAGCCTTTCAACCCTGAGACATGTATAGTGGATGATTGTGTATTCCGAATTAATTTGCCAAGTGGCATTCAAAACAAATGTATATTATTTAAATGGATTGAACTTGTAGTTATTCTTTCATGTGGATGTGTTATTTATTTTACTTCTAGTGGGTATGTGCAAGATCATGGTGTGCCAAAAAGTGACGATCTGAAAATATGTAGTTCTAAAATGCCTCAAAGAATTTCAAAATCTATTACAACTTTTTTCCCACCCATCCTGATACTAAATGAAAACAATTAATACCTTTATAATTCCTACTATATCTTTCAATACCAGCCTTATATGGTCATCTTTAAAACATCTCGAAAATGTGTTTTTGGCATGTTCTTATGTGTTTTTTACTTCAAGCATGTAGCTGATGACTTTTTTTTAACCAAAATTTGGTGTAATGAAAAGGGTTTCTTAAGAATGTTCTTAACTTTTCATAAATGTAAGGTTTGTCAAATTACAAGTTCAGTAAGTAATTATTACTTATTTTCTAATGGAGTTAGCTACAAAGTGCTGATTGACATACTGGTTGAAAAATAGCTATAACTTTCAAACTATATAAGATTTGTGAAATCCAAAAGATGTGTCACATTCTATGCTTCAACTAGTATAAGAAAAAAAAAAAAAAAAACTTAATTTTGATTTGTTTTGAACTAGTTAAGGTGGTCAGACACGGGAGTTTTTTAATTCTAAAAATAGTATAGTAGAAAATTCATAATTAATTATTTATTTGGAATAAAAATTCCCAAAAATATGCGTCACATCCAAGCATGAATCTACTTTTTATATCTAAAATTATATTTAAAAATATTATCATTTGATTATGATTAAGGTAGTCAGACATACACCTACCTTTTATTTTTGCCCTAAATTTTTTGTAGTACTGCATTAAAATCCAAACTTTTGACCAATCAAATAATTTTGTCTCAAGATAAGGCCTTGTAGTTTAGAAACTAGATTCAATTTCCTACAAATAATTTTCTTACAACTTTTTGATATAAAGTCCAGAAGCACTTTAAAATTATGTGTCAAGTTGACATAACCTTGATTTGTTAGTTTTTCACTGCCACTTAAGGCCATAGTTTGGTACACCATGATCCTACACATACCCTAGTACTTATAATTATTTTAAATTGAAATGTAAATGTGCTCATTAAGGAATGTAATCTGTCATGTTTTTTATGTAAATTATTGTACATGTTATTGCTTGCTTACTAAATCTTTAGGTTAGTTCTTTGGATCCCTTGGTTGGGGATTACATAATGTGCCCCCTTACTTTACATCAAGGTTATTATTATGGTTAGGGTTAGGGTTCAAGTATCAGGCATAGGATTTACACAAATAATTTTGAATTAAGGGAAAACATTTAGGATTACCTATAATCCCAATTTTAACCAACACTCTAATCATAACCCTTACTATCATCCTAACCATAATCTTAATCTGCTAAAACCTACAACCTAATATAAATAATTAAATAAGTATCCTAAAAACCAAGTACTAATTATAAATGTCAAACCACATTCCTAACTTAAATGATAAACTATTATCCTAAATTCTTAACCCTTATATTAAACATTAATATTCCTTATCCTAACCCTATCCCTAAATCCTAACCCTTATACAATCTCTAACTTCTATTAAAATGCTAACCCAAATCCTAAAAGATTTACATAAATCTAAATTATTGAATACTAAATATTAGGTTCATACGTAAGCAATAACCCTAAGTTATAGTAAATGATAATTTAAAATAAAAAAATCCAAACTCTTCAAATACTAAACTATAGTTTTCAATGATATTATAATCTCTTCCCTAATTAAATAAATGCTAAAATTATACTTTAAATGGTAAAACATGTGCCTAATACAAAATATTAAAGCTTGACATTAAGTTTTAATTTCTAATCTCAAGTCTAACCCTTATCCTAAATCTTTATCTTAAATTCTTAACCCTTGGCCTAACTAAGTTATCCTAAATGCTAAACCTTTATCCTAAAAATAATCATAAATATTAAGTGTTTCTCCTAATTCTGAATAGAATATTAAGCTTAAATGTTAATCCCTAATCTTGACCTTAACTATGATTTACATATAAGGTTAAGGTTTAACATTTAACATTTAAGATTAGGATCTTGTATTAGGATTTGTATTCAATTCTAGACTATAAATAGGATAAGTATTATAATTTAGTTTTGATAATTAAGGTGTATATTTAAGATTTATGATTAAGGTTTATAATTAAGGTTTATAACTAAGATTTATGATTAAGGTTTATAATTAAGGTTTATATCCAGCAACTCATTAAAACACCTTAAGAAAAATGATAATTTGTGAAGTAGCTTCCACCTACAAATTAGAATTAAGAAAACATATTTTATTTTAATCATTGAAACTATTGAGGCCAATGTTTGGATGAGCCAAGAGTAGTTCGTAGGTGGAAGACAAGTAAGCATCCAAAAGTAATTATAAAAGATGTGATTAATATAATACAAAGTTTTCTAATAGTAAAAAGACGTTGGTCATAATTAGAAAATGCAATTAGTATAACACATTCCAACATAGAGATTTAGAGGGTAGAAAATTTCTATTTTCTCAAAATTCATAATAATTGTTAAATGTTAATTTAAGATTTAAATTACTAAAGAAGATAAATTATAAGTTTAAGTATTATTATTAGAATTAGGATTATTATGGTTAGGGATAGGGTTCATGTATTAGAATTAGGATATACATTTATAGTTTGCATTAGCAGATAATATTTAGGATGAACTATAATCATAAATATAAAACAAATCATAATTATATCTCTAAGCTTTCATTCTAATTGTAACATTAAATCTCATCCTAACACCATCTATTATATATCCTTTAAACAATAGCACCATAATAAATATATGAAACCTAAATATAATTCTAACTAGAAAACTATAATCCTAGGTAAACCCTAACATTAGTCATAATCATTATAATAATCTTAAGCTTATCCATCATGAAAACCTTAAACATAACAAAATTCTAAACCATAACTTTGCCATAATCTTAACTTTGTTTGATCTTGAGATGAACATATAATCCATAATGAGACTATAATCCCCTAGTGTCACAAAATAAGTGTACATAAAAATTGATCTAGCTACTTGAATATAGAAAAGGGAAACAATTTTGAGGCAAACAACCATAGAATGAAAAACACATTAGAAATTGCATGCTTAGTCCCCCTACCAATTTCTTCATACTTTCCTTCCACAATCTAAATTATCCTCACTTTTATCTCATCTTATTCTTATATTTCTTAATGATTTTGGGCATTTTCTCACAATTTTAGTAGGCCAAATAAATGCATAAATAGTGTTGAAAAAAAAATCTTATAGGAGTATCACAATATATTTTTCCTTTCTATAAGGTCAGTTAGGGATCTAGGACAGAAACATATAACTACAAAATTTTTGTCAACAAGACTTTAAAAACTAAATAGGATAGGAATATAACTACTCTACCATTCAATATAAATTATTAATAATAAAAAATTCACTACAATATATTTCATAAAGTAATTCAATTTAGGATATAGATCATAATCTAACAAAATAATGGTTAAACTATTGGGCACTTTCACATCCCTTTCCTTAATATTAAAAACATGTTCCCGTGAACTTGCATAGACAAAACAAGTTCGTATCTAACATTAAAACTAGATTTATATAGTTTATTTATTAATATAGTCTTTTGGAGTATTATTTTATGATTAGACTTAAATTTGGTATAATGTTCAATTGGCCTTAACATTAAAGTTTACTTAAGTGTTTAAATTTATTTATTTAATTGATATGGTTTTAAAGATCTATGCATTTATATAATTGATATTTTAGATTTAAATTTTATTAAATAGTAGTTTTGTCATTTTTTATGTTGTTTAAACATATATGAAGATTATATTTGATGGACCCATTGCCAACCCCTCCCCTTCCCCCACCACTACCTTTGCCCCCTCCATCTCCACCTCCACCTCCACCCCCACCTCCATGACAACCTATTCCTCCTCCACCATCCACTTTAGATGATCTATGAGAGAGCATGAGGTGTAACCTTAACAACCTCATGCAAGATATTGAGGCTATCAGATGTGAGGCACACCCCCCTCCTCACCTACCATGCCTTGCAGATAGCATGCAAGGTGTCATTCACTTCGTACAACATCTAGATTGTGATATTGATTCATTTAGATTATGAAGGCAAAACATGCGTGCCTTTTGTTCCGATGGCTTATGATATAGAGAGGTCCATAACCTCAAAATAGGTAAAGGAAATTTAAAAAGCTATTTTATAAACCCTAATATGGGTGAGGAGATTAATGAGAGGATGGTATTTCATAGAATACTTTTGGGAGTGGTGGTAGATGGTATTTGACTATCTACCACATGCTAATCACGAGGTGCCCATGTACTTCCTTAGGAAGCTATGGGCTGAGTTTGAATCCCAATTATTTTGATATAAGATCATTTCAGGGGGTTGGTGGAGGGATTCCTCAGGATAGGCCTAGCACAAAGCTGAGTGATAGAACGAGAAACCACAGGTGACCTAAGCTCCTTGTACCTATTCCTATGCCTATTGTACCAGTTCCACACCATCATTGAGTAGTTTCTTCTACTCTTACCTCTTTGAGTTCCCTTTCAAGCAATTTACTATAACAGTGAATGTAGGCAGCACATGCTTGTCTGCTTGGACATATTTGTATTAGCTATGGAGCCATATGCTAAGGCCCTGAGAGCAATGTCGATGCAACACACAATGACCATTATGCTGAGGGTGATGATTTTAATGATGATGTATACGTTTCCCATGGTGATGGTAATGATGAGATTGATGTGTCATCATTTGTTCACCTCATGCAGGGAGAGCACTAAGACAGTCAAGAGCAGCAGGTAAAAATTTAATTAAAATTTAAATATAAAGGATATAGTTATTTAGTTTCTACATACATGTGTAATTGTATTAACCATATTAATTTGTACTTTTGAAATAATAGAGGACAGATGATACTGTTCCTCCTAGGAGGTAGTAGAGTGTTTTTTTGAGACAAACGTTGGCATCTATCATACAATATGCACTTTGAATTACACTATAAAAATGTAAATTCAAACTCAAATTTAATAACATGTGCTCATATGTTCTTTTTATCTGATTTTGTAGGGATTATCTGATGCTACAAAGTTTGATGTTAGTAGAGGTCTTGATCCACTTACCACTAAGGCATAGCATCAAATACATATGGTATGAACATTTGATTGAAGACAAATAATTTGTACTATTTTTATGCATTTACATTGTTATTAACTTATAATATGAACAATTTTGACTCATGTATATATTTTATGTGTTTTGATTTTATGAATAGGAGATGGATCGTACTCATCCATGTAGGCCTCGATATAGTTTATTTTTGACTCCATTTTTTGATCATCGTGCTAGCATACCTATTGACACATATGTGATAATGGTGACTACTCAGGTATGATATATATACATATTTTTATAGAGTATAAAAAATGTAGAGTAAAAATCATGTACATTTTAGTTTACTTACTTTGTAATCATTCATGTATATATAATTTTGACTCAACGTTTATGTATCCATAATTTTAGGACTATGTCACCATTAGTGTTGCTAAGAGTGTGAGACTTAGCTAGATGGAGGTATCTAGGTCATCCATTGAGGTTAGTATTGTGATTTATGTACATACATAGTTCATTAAATGCTCTTTATCACAATTTAAAAATGTGTGTATTGTAAATTAGCGGACCTCACCATTTGGTTGCTTTTCCAGTGCACCTCCTCCCATCATACAAGATGATCCATCCACCTCATAGGGTGTCCCACATAATGATCCATCTGAGTTCTCTTCATGTGGAGTAAAGAGCACATTCAATCAAATAAATCAGGTCTTTTTTGCACCTTTAGATTGTGTTTTTATGACACATATTTTTTATTTTGATACACTTTGTATTACGATAGTTAATTGTATTATATGTATTTTTTGACTACATATTGTTTATTATATGTATTCAATCATGCTAGTGTATGTATTATATATTATTATGTTTCATCATGTTCTAAGTATTCAAACCATTTTCTTTGTTGTGACATATTTTATTCATGAACATATGACACATTTTGTAAGTATAAATGCTACATGAACAATAATTTAAACTATTTATAGAGATTAGTACCGATATCAAAAAAATTATTGGATAAATATCATATCAGATTTATGCATTGAGATTCATACAAATAAATTTGACCTACTATTATAAATATATTTCATCCTAAAAATTCAAATTTATAAAATTTAGGTAAATATTGAATTTTTTTTAATGAAATGATGGATGATACCCTTTCTTTCAAACATTTTCTCATCAAAGCTATGTACATATGTTCATATGATTATGTACCTAGGAAAGTCATGTACCTAGATGGTTCCTTGTAACTTTGACTTAGGTTTTCTTACATCCCAAGTAATTAAATAACCAATTGAGGTAGTTTTAATGTGTCTTGATTGGTCCTAATATATTCTAAGGTTTTTTAATGGGTCTTGGGGCCACTTACAATCCATTATGACCCCTTATGATACATTAGAATCATTAACATCCTATTTGTGTGTCCTATTATAGTTAATGTGTTCTAAGGGATCCTAATAGACCCTAAGATGTCCTATGACCACTAAGAAACCATTATGACCCTTCATGATATATTAAGACCATGGTTTAAAATCCAATAGGAAACATTAGGATTGATTACAACCACATAGGAACTATTATAATGCCTTTGGACATAGTAGTGTATCGTATGGTGGTAAATATGTTTAGAGGGGTTATTATTGGTTCTTATGAGTCCTAATGGCCCCTAAAGGATTATAAAGATTCCTAATGGGTCCTAAAAGGTCATGAGATCACTTAACACACATTAGAACCCCTTAAGACACATAAGGACCCATTAGGGCATATTATAATTGTTGGTGTAAATAAGTATTTACTTATTACACTTACTTAAGTTTACTTAGGTTAATGTATTATTTAATTATTTTACATTATTTTATTATTTATTTAGTTGAGACACTTAGGATTTTTTGTACTCTCACAAAAGTGCACAACTCTAATTATGCACATGGTGTCTACAACACAAGAGTTTGCATCATTCACTGAGTTGTCATGTTGACAACACAGTTATTCACACTCCTAATTTCGCACATGTTGTCTACACCATTGATTTTCATGCTACACCATTGTAGGCTTATCCTCACATCATCAAACTTAATTCCATGCTTAATGGAGGATAACCCATATCTGGTGGACATGTTCTTGGTTGTATGACTTATCATGTTGCTGACTTCTATGAATTCTAGAAGTTATCTTGAGGCTTTTATATATAGGCACTCCTAGTGTACTCTTAATATGGCACAGATCACATATTGAATGAATATATCATCATTCTAATCATACTCTCTCTATTGGTCTACTATTGTGCTTATGTTTGAGTTCCTTGGTCTTGGGTGAATTCTAGCCTAAGCCAAATTCTTACAATAACCCATTAATGTGTCTTAAATGCCCCTTAAGATTATCTAACATGCATTAATGGATTTAAATATGTTTTAAATGGTCATAATGTGCACCCTAAATGATATTAATGGGTTTTCAAACCACATAGGTCCAATTGTTATCCATTGTGAGATATTAGGACCACTTAGGAAACATTACTATTTATTGCAATGGTTAATGTGTTATAAGAGGTTTTAATGGGGTCTAATGGGTCCTAATGTGTGCGAGTGGATCCTAATGTGTCCTAATGAGACCTAATGTGCACTAATGGGTCCTAAAAATCCCTAATGTCCCCTTAGAACACATGACTCATTAAGGCACGTTAGACCTCTAAATAGTGTCCTACAATGACTAATATGCTATAAAGGCTCATAATGGGTCATAATGGTTCTTAGGAGGTTGTAATTAGTCTCAAGGATTCGTAGAACCACTTAGGACCCCTTAAAATTCCTTAGGAAAAATAGGAAAAAATAGGACACATTACAACCCTAAAGTGTATCCTATAATGATTAATGTGTTCTAAGGGTTCATAAAGTGTGCTAATGGTATGAATGGGTTCCAAGCAGTCATAATGGTTCCTAAGGTTTCTTATGACCACATATGACCCATCAAAACCTCTTGGAAATATTAGAATATACTAGGACACATTAGAAAAGATTACTTTTAGGACTACAATAACTAATGTGTTGTAAGGGGTCGTAAAAGGTGCTAATTTGTCCTAAGGTGTCCTAATGGGACCCCTTTTAGATAAATTACAAGCACTTATAACCCTCCCCATATCCCTCCATCCCTCTCTCTCCCTCTCTTCCTCCTTCCCTCCCTCTCACTTAACATGGTTAACATGGTAAAACATACATGTCAATTATCAACATAACAATAGCATATAATCAATATAGTGAATAATGATCTTTAAATTATCATGTAAAAGTGAAGGGTTATTAATTAAAATCAATAGTAATTTGAAACTTCAAACAAACATTAATTTATACATGCTTGAATGTAAAAGTAATGGGAAAAAATAGGAGTGCATTACTTGAATCGACAATTAATTTATAATATCAAGTGCATGCCTTTAACTTTAAAATAGAAGTAAACTCCTATTTTTAAATTTGTTTGTACAACATATTTCACAATATATGTAAGACAATGTCAATGATAAATATATAGAAGTGAACTCAAAATATAAAATTGGTTCAACACATCTCTTCAAATGAGGTCCTATAAAATAAATTGTAAAAAAAAGCCACAGGTTAATAAACGCATAAATTAATATGAGGTATCTGAACTATGTAATGTGGAATTGCACAAGATGTTGATGCTCAATCCACTTTAACACTTAAATTTGCATAAATTATAATTGAGACCTGAATAAGAGGAGAATATATAAGTTCTTTAATGTTGTATTAACAACACAAACATACATGTAATTAAATTATACAAGTACATATATAAAAATAACACAATAAAGAAAAAGCTTCCATGTGTTTGATTTAAATGTAGTCATCCCACTATACCATCTGAATCCTTTCTCTTTTGCAATGCAGCTATGATTTTCTCGTGCTCATCCATTGAAATCTTCCATAAAACCTTATTCATAGGTCTCCCTTTGTATCTTTCTAATTTGATATTCGTTGCCACAACCAAATGAGAATAGTGTAAAATCTTCTTTTTAGATTAGTAGTCTTCAAATGCTAGTAAACCATTTCTTCTTGTTAGGTATCTACATAGCCAGGTGCTAGCTACAATGATAGACCCAACTAGATACTCAAAACCATCATCATCTACTTGATGACATATCAATTTTTTCTTAGGTTCCACATATCTATTAGCCAATGCTCAGTCAGTTCATCATTATTACTAGGTGCAATAACAACATAAACATGTCCTACAAGATAAGATAAAGTACAAAAACACTTTAATAACATGACTACATATGAAAATTATATAAATTGAAGCATGAGATCACAACGAAATCTAATTAAAGTGTGCATACTAGGTTCTATGAGGTTTGAAATATGATCATAGTCTTCTGATGCAAAAGTAACATTCTAGCCTTCATTTACTATATCATCTTAAAAATGTGTGTTAGTAGGTGCTAATGACTTTTGTTTCCAATCTTCAACCCATTTTGTATTCTTGCATTCTTCCCATTCACTTGAAAGACAAAATTGATAAAACAAGCAAGCTCCCTAGTCGATATAGTCCAAGCGTTAGAATCTAAACTCCTAAATGAATGCCATTTAGCTGACCCACTAATTGTATCATAGTCATATCTTGAAAGGATATTATTTTCTTCAACTAGGTAGAAGAAACATTTAATTGTAGAGTTCTCACTTGATCCCCTATATAAACATTTGTTACACCATCTGACAATGTCATGTGCATTTTGAATTTAGCTTTTTCCTCAAATTTTAATTGCTCTCTATTAAGGGATCTCTTCATGCATGCACTAGCACCAGCATGTTCTCTTTTACCATGTCCAACTTAAAAAAACTCCACAGATGTTGGATGTTAGTTTGCCAATGTGTCCTACTAAACCAATAGAACATTCTAGCATTCTTGAATTATCCTATACAACTATCTGACCATATCCTATGTTGTGTCATTTGAATTTGTCTCTCTTTTAAATTATCATAAAAGACCTTGAAACAATGTTGGACAAACTTAGATGAATGGAGTTTATTATCACTCATATAAAAATGGTACTTTTTCAATATTTTTTGAGCCTCCTCTATACTATCAGGCGCATGCCTATAAACTATATGAACATAAATTGTTACTTGCATTGATTTGAAATATTGTGGATGTACCTCTTCTTGCAGTGCAATTGTGTAGTTGTCTGCAAAGTCAACAACTAAAAGTATAGTACCAATTGGAAATGTATTCTTACATATGCAAAATTGTCCATCAAGCCATCTAACATATTGAGAGTGTTTAACATATTTTGGTATGATGACACTCTTAAACTCATTCATAGATGCATGACAACTAACTTTATCTGTAACTAGATCAAACCTTCTTCCAATCTTCACATTCTTCAATGGATATTCAATAATTTTGAATCTTTTTACCTCAACTAATTGTTGTCTGAAAGTAGTCAAAGCATTTTCATGCAAACATTCATCTAACAAAGAAAGATTGCCACATAGATCACATGTACCAAAGAGACATGCATTGAAAAGAAAGTATTGATCATTAGGTGGCTTACAAAAAAAACCTGATATGAAATCCTTTATAGTTGGAGGTGGTATTTTTATACCACATTCCTACAACATTTCTCTACTAAGCATGGTACCATGTGTAGACTGAAATACATCATAATGGTAATTAAATTGAATATGATTTTTACAACAACATGTGATTCTTTCCTTATTAATCCTTACATACCATGGTTTACACTTTTCAAAAGATCTCTCACTAATGGTAATATTTAATACCTAACCATCTACAACTTTTCTAAACAATTCAGTTTGAGTCATGTCCAAATGGTGTTTAGGATGTGGATCATGTATTTTTCACCCAATTCTCAATTTAAGAACATCTCTTGAATTGGGTGATACTCTTGTATTATCATGCCAAAAAATTTCAATCAAACTTTTGACTTCACTAGTAGTTTCATATCACATCTTGGGAATGTACCACTAGAAGTCCATAAAATATTTGTTGGATCACATTCAAAGTTAACCATTCTCTTTACAACTCTTTCTAAAGTCTTATGATTCACATTAAGATATCCACTTATGTTTCTAATCAATTTTTTGTTAGTTGTTGATTTTTTAACTAAATCTATTGTTATTGCTCATCATGTTGCATTCTTATCTTTAGACCGACTTCTCTTTCTGATAACATCAAAGGCACTAGAAATAGTGGATACAACTTGTTTTAAAGACTCATTTTTATTCTTAAGTTTTGTATACATTCCCATCCTTCTCATTACATTTCAAATTTTAGACATTTTAATTAGTTACAACATCAATTGACATTGAAACCTAAATTTCTTATTATAAAAAAATGTCTATGCAATCTATTAGCATGTGTCCTAATTTTTCTCCATGAAACGAATCCGTCAAGATCATCTAGCACAACATTAGGAATATGAAAACTATGTTCAGACACTTTACTATCATTTAGACATGTTCTTTTAGTAGTTGGTGTTTCTATGTCTACATTCATGCAATTTTTATTTTCAATTGACATTTCATTATCTTTGTTATATGAGATTTGAATCTCATTTTTAATTTTTATTGGTATTTCTTTCGAGGCATGCATTTCAATTGGAGTTTTTTGTGCATGATCGTTTGACAATTTATTCTCATGAAAAAAATATAAATCATCTAAATCGTAACCTGCTTGTAAAAATTCACCAATTTCATCACAAGAGAAAATTTAATGGTTTGGAGACACACCTGTATTGAATGCATGATTAGAATGTGCACTTGAATTTTTTGTATTGGGTTCTCTTCTTTGACCTCTTCATCCATCGTGGTATACTCAATGTCTTTCTCCTTTGAAACATTGTTCAAGTCTCTATTTCTTTATCTTGTCTCTCGTTGACATCATGCTTCATTCTCTTTATTTGTTGCAATTTCCTCATCTGTCAAAACTTTTGCTTTCTTCTTTCTTCATCATTTTGATGCCATGTTTGCACCAATTTTGAATTTGAATTAATAGCTTGAAAATTGTAGAAAAGGACAAGAAAATAGAATAACTATGATAGAATTTGTTGTTGTAGATCAAAACTGTTATTCAATCATTTCAATAATTGAAAGTCGATCTATGGGCCAGCTTTTGGGGTCCAACGAGTACATTAGAATAACGTACCCAATTTTAAAATAATTATGTACCCAATTCTTACAATGGTTGAAATGCAATCGAGCGACCAATTTTTGAATTACAAATTGGGTGCCCGATTCTTGAGACATGAGCGAAAATTTGGTATGACGCGCAAATTTTACATGGGATTTTTCCTTAGAGAAAGGCATGGCATAGGCATGGTCCCACCAAGCCATGCCTTTATGATCCATTTTTTTCTAAGGCATTTAATCAAAAAATTTAGGGACTGTCATAATTTTTTTAGAGTTGTCCACATTGAATTTTTTGATGAAACAAAAATCCATTATAGGTCTTACTATTCTGATTCCAAAAATATAAATTTTATAGTGTTATTAGTTTATTTTCTATGTTTCCATTATTTATTAATCAAAACTATCTCTTAAATGTTAAAAAGTGACATTCACTAAAACTTTAATAACTTTTTTATTTTATAATTTTTCTTAAATTAATTTATATGTCTTTAATCTACAGACAATTATTTTGATGTTTACAAAAAAATTTAAAAAGTGATATTTTGGTCAAATTATGGTGTTCGTACATGAGAGGTTTTAAGATTTACCTTTATAACCAATTTAAAATTAATAATAATAAAATTACTCAATGAAAAAATTAAAGAAAAATATTGTCATCAATTGTAGGTGTATTAGGTAACTCGGACCTTTAAAAAGATTTATGAAAATTCATTTGTTTGTGTCAAATTATGGTGTCCATACATGAGTGTGGTATGGTCCTGAAACAAGCATTTTGAAAATAATGGTTTTTAAAGATCCCTACCAAAAAAAAAAAAAATCTACCATATGGGTACACAAATAAATTACATATTCAAAAACTAGATTCCAAACACTATAAAATTTATTTCTAAAGTTTTTCTATATTCAATCCCTAAATGCCTCAAATTTTGACATCAATTGACAAAAAATTTCAAAAATAGAAAAAATACTTCCACTTTTTGGCCAAAAGTGAGACCCAACTTCTTGCACTGACCCAATGATAATTATATATTAATATATTATATTTTAAAAATAATAATCATTAAAATTATATATATTACTATATATAATAATAATATAATATAATTATATATAATGATGATAATCATAATCATATATAATAATTGTTAATAAGTATACTTATAAACATCAACAAAAGTTGTGTCACATTTTATGCTTTTCCTAGTATAAAGAAATTTTTTTTTATAAAGTTTTCAATTAGTTAAGGTGGTCAAACACTGGAGTTTTTTATTTTGGAAAAGTTAGAGCAGAAAATTCATATTTAATTATTTATTTGGAAAAAAAAACCCAAAAATATGCGTCGACACATCTTGGCATGAGTCTACCTTTTATATCTATAATTATATTTAAAAATATTATTATTTTATTTAAACTAAGGTGTTTTGACATACACCTACTTTTTATTTTTGGCCTAAAGTTTTTGTAGTACTGCATTAAAATCCAAAGTTTTGACCAATCAAATAAGTTTTTATCCAGATAAGGCCTAGTAGTTTAGAAACTATATTCAATTTCCTATAGATTATTTTCTTACTACTTTTTGATATAAAGTGCAAAACCACTTTAAAATTATGTGTCAAGTTGACATAACCCTGATTTGTTAATTTTTCACTGCCACCTAAGGGAAAAGTTTGGTTGACCATGATCTTGCACATAACCACATGTAATTTTTAAGGTCATTAATATGAGGAAAGTAAAATTGAATAAAATATTTTATAAAATATCATAAGTATACTTATAAGCATCACTTCAAGAGTGGAATTTATTTATTTATTTTGTTCCTCAAAAAAGTTACATTGATTAAATCATAAACATAAGCCCATCAATTGAATAGTGAAAATAAAGTACTCAAGTTGTTGTTCATATGAATCACATAGATGTAATAGGAAATATAAACCCAAGTAGAAGTATTTAGATAAAGTATAAGAAAAATCAAAATAAACTATAACTAAAACATTTATTTGTAATGATGTAAGTATATCACATATTCCTTAGTGATTAGGATGATGTTGCAACCTTTATTAGAGAAATGATCCTGGTAAACTTCTTTCATAATTTTAAGAAATGCATCTATTTTTATAGATGTGTCATGCATGACTTTGGGAACATCGGTCATTTCCATTATTTATATTTCATCAATAGTATCAATTGATAATGTTGCATTCTCCAAAGCTTTGATTATACGTGAGCACGACTCCTGAATTATTCATTTCCATTTATCTAAATTAGTCTCAAAGAAATTATTTAAGGTCACCAAAGAAACAACACTCATAACAACGATGTTTGATTCTCCAACAAAGGAATCCATGTCACAAATGATATGGTGTAATTTTTTTTATGATGAATAGTCCCTTCACTATTAATTAAATATTAAAGTTACAAATTCACAAAAAATGGACATGGGGATACAAGATGACCCTACTAGAGTTAAAACAATAAAGCTAGAAATACTAACAACAATTCATCAAAAAAATTATAAGCCCTCAAGTGACTAAAGTAGTGCTAGACAAGGAAGGATCCTTGGATATGAACAAGATCAGAGGTGATGAGAGGGGTCTAAAACCTAATCCCCTTCCAAGTTAGCTTGTTGATAGGAAAGCCAGACAAAATGTAGTGGCTAAGAAGAATCTTCTAGGCCAAATCTATAGAAAGAATTTGGATGGCACACTTAACACAAAAGGAAATGCCTTTATTGTTGGTGGAGATAAGGCCAAGCCCACCAGATTCCTTGAATAAGAACTAATATTTCCAAGTGACTCTGTGGAAGCCATGATATTGAGAATCCAAAACCTAGAGGAAATCTCTAAGAAACTTCTTGACTTTAGAATAAGAGGATTTTGAAGGAGCCCAATAGAAAGAATAATACACATGGGTAGTAGTTAGCACATTGGAGAAAATTTTCCAGCCAAAGAGAGAAGCTTGGTAACCCAACAGTACAACTTTTTAGAGATTTTGTCGAGCGTGACATTTGAAAGGTCTACTTCAAAAGCTTGAAAAAAAAAAAGGGATACCCAAGATATGAAATATTTTACCACATTCGATCCATTTCCACTAGTATTGTGCTAAGAAGAGTAGAGAAGGAAGGAAATATTTTATATAGAAGAGCATCTTGTGGCACTAAATGGTTGACCTAGAAGCTAGACAAAGATATCCAAGCATTGGAGTACATTGGAATCATTGTTCTCATCCTAAATGAGGGTGATGAAGTAATCATCAACAAAGTGTCCATTGACAATTTGATTAGGGGACTTAGAAAGAGAAATGAAACAAACATGACTAGAGGAGATGGCATATACTAGAAACTAACCATACACTTCAACAACTAGGATGTATAAAGAAGGAGTAAAACAATAGCCTTGGCAAATAGATCTGAAATGGCCAAAGGCCACACATTGTCTTCCATTATTTTTGATACAAGTAGAGGCAGCTCCAAAAAGAATCTCCATAGTCCAAAGAAAGAGAGGTCCAAATCCTAAAGCTTTTAGCATAATAAGAATGAAGAACCATTCAATGCGATCTTAAGATTTGGAAAAATCAATTTCTAAAACAGAGCTTATTGCCTAGACCTATAAGTATATTCCATGCATTTCCAAACAATAATGATGTTGTCTAAGATATAATAGGATTTGATAAAGTCAATCTACTTTGGTCAGACAACTAGTAGTAAGAGATGTTAGATATTAAGTTGCAAATCTTTGGCTATGATCTTATAGGAGACATTCAACAAAGTGGTAGGCCTCAAATTGTAGATATCTTGGGGATCACTAGCCTTAGATATGAATTTTATATTTATTTTGTTGATAATTAAATAAATATTTTGAGTGAAAATATTCCAGGTAAACCTTTTGAAGGTCTCACCCAATGAAATCCAAAAAAGCTTTGTAAAATTCATAGGGGAAACCATTGCACCCAAGAACCTTATCATCCATCATGGAAAAGATAGCCTCCTTGAGGTCACCAAGAGTAAGACATTTCTCACAGAAAGTATGTTTCTCAACTACAAGGAAATTATGAGTTACAGTGGTACATTCCTTCAATGTCAACATTCACTCCAATAATTGATCCAAGGTAATGAATTTTTTTTCATAATGGTAGAGAAAGACTTGAAGAATTTCAAGAAGGGTAGAAAGAATCTTTTGTCCTTCTTTAATTTTTTTTATTCCAATTGAAGTATGTTGAGCTCTAATATCTTGAATGAATTCCTTTGAGGCTTGGTCACCAACCTGAATCCAATAGAGAAAGGATTTAAATTGAGCCCCTTTGGTGGCATAATTATTGGTAGCCTACTTTTGATGGCAGAGATTGGCAAGAATATGTGACATGTCTAGATCAAATAGATTTAAGGCCAAAGCCTCCAAAGCCACACATAGAGCTTTGGTTGTGGCCTAATAGGACCACCCATGGTATAGGGAAATTTTCATACCATAGATCTGAATAAATCTTGTTGTATAGGTAATAGCATCATTCCACCATCGAATCCACCCAAAATGGGTGTGAGGATGAGACTCTAAATCCCAAACACTTAATATGCAAGTCTTGGTGGGATCATGACTCAACAATGATGTGTTGAAGAAAAATTGAGTTTTTGAAGCACATCACTAATCTATTTTTCGGGTGATAGTAAAAAGAATGGGGAAATGATCTCATTGGGTCACATCCAGTATAGGAATGACAAACACATCTCTTTCTTACAAAAATAGATAAAAGATTGTGCACATATTATTGCATGATCAAGTCTTTTAAAAACCATGTTAGAGCCAACTTTGAAATTAGATGAAGTATGCCAATTCCAACTAGATAGATGGCAATGGGCATTGGGATAAAGAAGGCCTAAATTATTGCACATGTAGTACTAGGCTTCTCTTTCTCTAGTTTTCCACTAGAATAGCATAATACCTTCTTTATCAGAGGCCAACTCAATCATATTGAAACCCCACAAATAACTCAAGTAGAAAGAAATCCATATATTATGCAAACTTTCAAAAAAAATATCAATATAAATATATAAAAAGAAATTATAGAATATTGATAAGTAGGAGATAATTTCTATAGCAAGTCAAATTGTGATATTGCTATCAAGATTTAACTGTGTCAATTTTGAGTCAAACTCATTGACCCATGTTTCATGAGTAGTGATTAAACATGAATCCATCTCTCAAGAGAATAAATGGAACACTTGGCACTTATTGGATCTAGGTGATGCTCACAAAGGTGAAACACTAGGACTTGTTAGGAGGACACCCATCCCAGTAATACTCCAACTTGATCGCACTTAACTACAGAGCTTCCTCTGTGGTTAAACCTAAAGTTTACAAACCCAGTTTCAAAACCTTCACCAAGTGTTATCCCTTATTAACCATTTCTTTGAAAGGCCCTTAAGCTTGTCAATTGAAAAGTAGGAGATAATTTCCATAGAAAGTCAAATTATGATATTGCTATTAGGATATAACTATTTGATTTTTGAATCAAACTCATTGGCACATGTTTCATGAGTAATGATTCAATATGAATCCATCCATCATGAGAATAAATAGAACACTTAGTGCTCATTAGATCTACATGATGCTCAGAGGAATGAAGCATTGAGACTTCCCAGGAGGTTACCATCCTCGTACTACTCTAGCTTGAGCACGCTTAACTACAAAATTTCCTCCATGGTTAAACCCAAGGCTTGCAACCCAATTTGAAAAATCTTTAACAAGTGTTCTGCCTTATGAAATTATCTCCAAATTATGAATTTATGAGCTTCATAATGCACAACACTCAGTAAAGGTTTTGCAAATGGGGTTGCTAGCTTTGGGTTTAACCATAGAGGAAACTCTGTAGTTAAGCGCACTCAAGCTAGAGTAGTACTGGGATGGGTGATCTCCCAGGAAGTCCTTGTTTTTAACCCTTCTAAAAATTACCTAGATCCAATGAGTGCTAAGTATTCCATTTATTCTCATGAGAGATGGATTCATGTTGAATCACTCCTCATGAAACATGGGTCAATGATTTTGACTCGAAAATCACATAGTTAAATCCTAATAGCAATACCACAATTTGACTTGATGTGGAAATTATCTCCTACTTATCAATTGATGAGCTTAAGGGGATTTATAATGAATGATTCATAAGAAAAAAAAACACTACATGAAGTTTTCCCAAATGTGGTTGCAAGCTTCAGTTTTAACCATGGAGGAAACATTGTAGTTAAGTGCACTCAGGCTGGAGTAATACTGGGATGGGTGACCTTTTGAGAAGTCCTAGTGCTTAACTCCAATGAGTATCACCTAGATCCAATGAGTGCTAAGTGTTCCATTTATTCTCATGAGGTATGGATTAATGTTGAATCACTACTGATGGAACATGGGTCAATTATTTTGACTCAATTATTTTGACTCAAATTTCAATCAATCTCTTTCTCTTGGTCCTATATCAATCTTGTTGTTTGGTAAGAATCAATCCATAAGATTTGTGAATACTCAATCCCCATGCCAACCTAAATGGAAATTGAAGTGTTACACCCTTCTATATTGGTTGTATTGGAATAATCTTTGGATTATGATCTCCAAATTGTAGTCCAAAATAACCATTAGACTCAACCATGACATATGTTGGAGGTTTAGGTACAACATTGCCTTGCTTGTAGACAATCTTTTGAATGTATCCAAGTACCTTAAGTGCCTCTACTTGAATGTATCCAAATACCTTGCTTGCTTCAAACCTTGCATTTTCTTCAACAGATCGAGTTCATAATCCATGAGAATCAACTGTCACTTCATTTAAGCTACCATCTGATCCCATCTGGTGATTTTTTCCTTTCCTTTTTTTGGTTGATCCAACTAGATCTCCTACCACTAGATCTTCACATGACCCTTTAGTACATAGCCTTTGCAAACTTGACCCTATCTAGATCTCTGATATCTTCATATTCAAAGTACTCTTCCTATTCAATGATCAAGTCAATCAATTCGTTTGGGTTGAGATTTCCCAAAAATGTGGGAAAATAAAATTTAGGTGTTTCTCCAATACTAGAAATGGCCTTAAAAGACTTCATCTCCTTTGGGTGAAGAATTTCCTTAGCTATGGATTGGTCCACATTTCCTTCATCTTCTCTTTCATCCTCACTTTTACCATCTCTTACGACAAGATTCATTACTCTATGTATCTATTCTTTCAATGATTGCATTTTTCTCTAGAGGGTTCTAAAATCCTCTAGTGTAACACATTTGACTCTTTCACCTCACTCTCTTTGTGGTGGCATTTTTGTGCTTCTATTGAAATACTATTGTAAACTACCTCATAGCCAGTGATCTATCTACAAACTTAGCCCAAACCATGATCATGGTGCAAAAAACCTCACAATTGGCAATCTTTCTACACATTCAAGAACTCTAGCTCTCATACCACTTGATGAGGGGTGCTCCCCTTAAACCATAAATACATGTAACAAAAGAAAAGGACGAAAAAAATAATTCTAGAACAAAATGTGGGATTCTTATTATCACTCCAAATGTGGAATTATAGAATTTAGAATTACAATATGCTAACCCACATGGGCACCTTTATTACTGTAATCTATGAGATAAAGTTGCAAACTATCAACCAGAGTTGTCATAGACAATGTTTAAGTGTTTCTTAAATAGGAAATTTTATGTCACATGACAAGGTTCTAGACACTCAAACTTAATACATAGGGTTGAAAGACCCTGACAATACATATAGAGTTGGCTAAAGACACCTTTGACATTTATTTTTAAAATTTTGGGTAGCCCAACTTCGGAAGGCCATAAATCTAAAACTATTGGTCTGGTTGGCTATTACAACCAATTTTTGAAAACCTCAGCTCCTAATCTATAGGTTTGAATTTGCCCAAGAACCCATCTATCAAGTTTTTAGATGTCATCTAGGACCTCTCAGGCCTTCAAAATTGAGCTTCAAGTTTTTATACAAAAATTACACACCAAAAATCTACAATAACTTCACAAATAAATATAATCTAGCCATGAAAATCCACTGACAAGTTGACATATCTAAAATGAATCTTCACCTCTAAACTTAGAACATTTGGGGTCATATGACTAACTTACTAAGTAGGAGGCCGCCATAGACAACAACTTTTCATTAGGAAAACCCTTATTAAAACAACTAAAATGAAATATTTTTTGGTGATGCAAGATTTCTCTTACACCTAAGATGCTCCTACATCAATCCGTTAGCTTAATGATGTTATGTCAAACAATTAAAGTATCAATTTACCCCTTAGTAATTCCATGCATTGATCTATATGTCATTATGTCATAGACATAGCCACAAGATGCATTCTTATGGTCTAATAAAAAGAATTCCAGCTCTTAGCTACACCATAGTTTTTGCTAACAATTAGATTTATTGTTTTACCATAAGTATTTATTCATTCATAAGTTTAAAAAGTTTAAACTAGTTGTCATCTACACCATTTACTAATTCTTCATATCCATAATAGTGTTAGAATCTGAAAAGATTAATAACCCAGAAAACTAGTGCAAAGAGTAAATATCTAAACTATGAATGCAAATGATACAAAATCAAAATAGCATCATAGAGTTAGTCTCCAAGAGAGTAATGCAAATGCTTGAAGTAAAATAGCATTAAGAGGATGCAAAAATAAGAGATGCAAATACAAGCCAGGTAGCATGCTTATATAGGCTAGGAAGAGGGAGGAGGTGTCAACACCAACCAATGAGGAGCAACCATCTATCGGACTAAAGATAGCAAAGTATCTTCCCAAGATAGCTAATGGATGCTCACATGTAGGAAGGTGACACCTCACAACCATTCACCTAATAAGACATGCTTTATTAACCTAAGTGAGATTATTAAAAAGTGTAGGAAAAACCTAGCAAAAAAGGAAAAATAAAAAACTACACTAACACCCCCCCCATAAGCGAAGCTTAGGTGGATGTAGAAATGGGTCCCGGCAAGTCAACCCTGATGAGGTACCCATGTACATAATATTTCTCAAAAGAGAGAGAGAAAAGAAACCCCCCCACAAAAAATTCAGGACTCCGAGTGAGAGGAAGAGGCCCCCCCAAAAGATGAAGCATCCCGCACCCCCAGTAAAGCTCGCAAATGAAGGAACTTGCTCTCAGTGAAGGGTTTGGTGAAGATATCAGCAACTTGCTCGGAAGTCGGACAATAGCGAAGGTCAATGACATGACCATGGATGAGCTCCCGGATGTAGTGCATGTGGACCTCTATGTGTTTGGTCCATTGATGATGAACTGGATTCCGTGAGATCTGAATGGCACTCTGGTTGTCACAAAATATGACTGATGGCCGTCTGATCTGGATACCAAACTCAGTGAGAAGATGTTGAATCCAAATGGCCTCAGTGGCAGCATTTACAGCCCCCCGATACTCAGCCTCAGTAGAAGACAAAGCAATAGCAGACTGCTTTTTACTCGACCAACAAACAGGACCTGACCCAAGTGAGAAGCTATAGCCTGAAGTAGACTTGCGATCCTCAGAATCACCTGCCCAATCTGAATCTGTGTAGCCCACCAAATCAAGCTCAATAGCTGCTGCATAGTGAATCCCACAACTATGAGAACCCTGAATGTAGTGAAGGATCCGCTTGGCTGCTTTCCAGTGTAACTCATGGGGCTCCTGCATGAATCGAGAGACCATGCCTACAGCATAGGAGATGTCAGGTCTCGTATGAGTCAGATAAATGAGACTCCCAACAAGTTGGCGGTACAAAGTGCCATCAACAAGTGGAGAAGAACATTGAGCCTCAAGTTTGACTCCAGAAAGGAAGGGAGTCGGAGCAGGCTTACAGTCAGCCATATGAAACCTCGAGAGTAAATCTAGAGCATACTTGGATTGTGTGATGGTGATCCCAGAAGGAGACTGAAGGATCTCAATCCTGAGAAAGTAATGCAACAAGCCCAAGTCAGTCATCAAAAAACTGTCCTGAAGGGCCACTTTGACAGCCTTAATGGTGGGTGAAGAACTTCCTGTGATCAACAAGTCATCAACATACAAAACCAAAAATAGAAGTGAATCACCGTGTTGCAAAATGTACACATTAGGATCAGAATGGCACCGAGTGAACCCAACTGATAGAAGGAAGGAGTCCATCTTGGCATACCAGGCCCGAGGAGCCTGTTTGAGGCCATAGAGAGACTTTTGAAGACGACACACAAGTGAAGAATCCTGAAGGAAGCCCTGTGGCTGCTCCATGTAGATCTCCTCATGAAGGTCACCATGAAGAAAAGCACTCTTCACATCCATCTGATGTACTTCCCAACGATTAGCTGCAGCAATGGCAAGAACAATTCGAATGGAATTCATTCGGGCAACTCGCGCAAAAGTCTCAGAGTAGTCAATCCCCGGAACCTGGGAGAATCCTTTGGCAACCAAGCGAGCCTTGTGTTTGTCAACTGATCCATCTGCTACAAATTTTGTCCGATAGATCCACTTACATCGAACAAGTTTTCTTCCTTTAGGAAGAGGGACAAGATCCCAAGTGTGGTTCCTCATTAAGGAACTATACTCTTCCTGCATAGCTGTATCCCACTCAGAAATACCAGAAGCCTCATGAAAGGACTATGGATTTGAGGTAGTAGCAATGAAGACATGTGGAGCATCTTGGAATTGTGAACGAGTTCGCCTGGTGTCTGATGGATCCCCAACCCAATCACCTGCAGACTGCAAGGTCTATCTAGCCCAAAGTGGGCAAGAAGATGGAGAATCTGGAGGGGAATCATTAACCTCTGAATGATGACTAGGAGAGGAAGGAGGCGAGTTCTTTGAATCACTTTCTACATCAGAAGTAGAGGTAGAAGACTGTTCAGGTGAATCTGACTCATCATAAGATCTGTCATGTATTCCAAGTGACTCTAATGTCAAGGTAGAAGTTGGAGAAGTGATAGAAAGTGAGCTTGAAGATCCCTCCTCAAACTGAACACTCCTCTCAATGAATAACTCATGTGTAGTAGGGTGGAGCAACCGATAACCCTTCACACCATCAGGATAACCTACAAATATGCAAGGTCTGCTTTGCGGATCTAAGGCCTTACGTTTCTCTGTAGGAATGTGGGCCCATGCAGGGGAGCCAAAAACTCGAAAGTGCTTAACTAATGGTTTTCGACCGCTCCAAGCTTCAAAAGGAGTAACTCCCTTCAAGGCTCGGTGAGGAACACGGTTCTGGATATAACAAGCATAATTAATGGCTTCTGCCCAATACTGTGGTGCAAGAGATCTAGAGTGAATCATACAGTTTGCCATTTCCTTCAAGGATCTATTCTTCCGTTCTGCAACACCATTTTGCTGAGGATTGTATGGAACTGAATGCTGTAAATCAATCCCCTCTGAAGTGCAAAATCTTTCAAACCGATGGTTGACATACTCACCACCATTGTCTGTGCGCAAAATCTTGATGGCTTTCCCAAATTGCTTTTCTACAAAATTTTTGAAGTCTTGAAAATGGTCAAATACCTCTGACTTCTGTTTGAGAAAGTACACCCATGTATATCGAGAAAGGTCATCAATGAATGTGAGGACATATCAGGCCCTGCTGAAAGAAGGATGTTGAAATGGACCAGCCAAATCACTGTGAACTAACTCTAGTATCTGTGAAGCTCTCCATGCCTTACTTTTGTCAAACTTTTCCTTAGGATGCTTACCAAGAATGCAACCTTGGCAAACACCTCCTGAGAATTGAACCGAAGGCAACCCTGTGACCATGCTCTGCTGGTTGAGCTGATGCAAATAGCGGAAGTTAAGATGGCCAAACCGCTCATGCCATAATTTACTCACATCATTAGAGTGAGTGAGAAAAATAGATGAAGGAGGATCAGGAACAAAGTGAGAAAACAGATAGAGCCGTGACTGATGATCTGCTCTCCCAACTGCAACTACAGAATCACTATGCAACTCACGTATCTCCACTGAATCAGGAGTGAACTCAACCCGCTTGCCTAAACCTGTGTGAGTGATTTGGTATATTGATAGGAGATTAGTTGATAATGAGGGTACACAAAGAACATCATGGAATGTGCCATCCCCCACATCAACAGATACTCTCCCACACACCTCAATAGGAGTGTCATCACCCATCAAAATAGAAGGCATAGTACATGGCTCTAAGGATGCAAGTTCTTCCTTAGATGAAGCCATGTGGTGTGAAGCACCCGAATCCAGAACCTAAGTGGATGGTGAGGAAGCAACTACAACAAGAGCTTTGCCCTTTCCTTTCCCCTTGTTGTTTTCTTTTACCTTGTTAGACTCTTCATTAGAACTTTGTTTGATAGACTCAGGAACACTAATATTATTCTTCTCAAGAATGTATGTCAAGTGATCAATTTGTTTCTTCAAACATTTATGTTCATCATGACCGGGTCTTTTACAATAGGCACATTTAACCTTTTCTTTCTTAGGCTTATCGCCCTTGGAGGATGAGGTATCAATAGTTGCTTTTGAAGCAATTGGTATCTGATCCTTCTTTTCCTCACTATTATTTTGTTTCTCATCCTTACTATTGTTGTTACTACTTTGTCCTTTTTGTTCTTTTGTGCCTTGGTTGGTTGCTAAGGCATGTGACTTAGAGGACTTAAGAGTGCCCATCTGGATTAGCTTGTCCTGTTCTCGAGTAAGATTGACAGCAAAATCATCTAGAGATGGCATGGTGAATTGAGTACCAAGTGCACCCTTAGTAGCATAGAAGGTAGAGACAAACACAAAATATTCTGAACTTAGCTTAGAGAGAATACTGAGAATCAGTTGTTCATCTTTCTTTTCAATTCCACATTGTTTTAACTGCAGCCTTAGTGATTTCAATTTGGTGAAGAAATCTTGGATTGTGTTGAAATTGCCTGGACTCAAACTAATTAATTCATTTTCCAACATATGACCCCTCATTGAATCTTGTGTGCCAAATAATGTTTCTAGCTTTGTCCATACTTCATTTGGTGTATCCAAAGACTCAATGTGAAATAGCAAGTCAGGAGAAACAGACAAACACAATGTTCCATATGCCTCATCACATTTGTTAAACCACTTAGGCTTGTCTTCATCTTTAGCAGGTTCAGTTTCAAGTCCCATAGTTATCCTATTTAATCCAGCTTTCCTTAAGTGAATTATCATGCGTGATTTCCACTCAAAGTAATTGTATGGAGTTAGGATGGGCATATTTGTTTGATCCATGATGAAGGAATGCAAAGAAATGCTAAAAGGAAGAGAATCCAGCCACGACAATGCCCCCCCCCTTTTTACTCAATCAAAGAACCCCCCCTAAAGAAATATGATTTGGCACTTTATTTTAGTGCATTTACAATTACCACTAGAAAGAGATGTTTAGTGGTCTTGATTTCAATGCATTACAAACCCTCATGAAGAGCATATGCTAAAAGTGAAACTTGGGCACAATAATCAAGGAAAAAAATAGCACCACTGCGATCTACTTGAAAAATCATGCACTTTCAAAAAAAGAATCGCCTCGATACGAGGTCGTATGAGAAAGTTATGATCCTTCGAAGTTTCCAAAACGAGAACTGTGCACAGTCACGGTTGAGAATCTTCAATTTCTGAAGAATTCATGCATGAAAATCAAAAACTAACTCCATTAGTGGATAGAGCACAAAAAAATAGCCATGTTCATAACAAGAATCATCAAAATCGGAGTCCGTATGAGCAAGAACGAGACATTTGAAAACTGCATTCAGATCTGCGGCTGCCAACGGAGAGGGGTATGGCTGTAGCTTTGCATGCTCGATTCTAAAAAATATACAACTTTTGTGCAAAATCTAAAAGATACCCAGATGGTTTTTCGGGGCTGCGAACAAAACCCAGAAAGCGTTTTTTTTGCTGATGAACAGAAGATGTTGCTGTAGTGTAAATCAGACGCTTTTAACAGTAAAAAACGGCTCCAAAAATCAGAAAACGACCCCAGCAACCAAAATATGACATGCAAATGCTGGATCAGCTTCTTAAGTCCATCAATGGCATGTTGGAACCTGCAAAACTGATTGAAAACTCCAAATATGCAAGTTGGTTGTCAAATTTGACATTGAAACCCTAGAGAAAAACTGTTTTTGTCAAAACTTTTCTGATTCTCAGGATCATCCAAAGATGCAAGAGAAGAGCATACTTCGTTTTTCAAAAAACTACAATAAAGTTTATTTCCCCCCGCCGAATCTCTCAAATAACGAAACTAAAATCTACTCTTGCACATAGAAGAGCTCCGATACCATGTTAGAATCTGAAAAGATTAATAACCCAGAAAACTAGTGCAAAGAGTAAATATCTAAACTATGAATGCAAATGATACAAAATCAAAATAGCATCATAGAGTTAGTCTCCAAGAGAGTAATGCAAATGCTCGAAGCAAAATAGCATTAAGAGGATGCAAAAATAAGAGATGCAAATACAAGCCAGGTAGCATACTTATATAGGCTAGGAAGAGGGAGGAGGTGTCAACACCAACCAATGAGGAGCAACCATCTATCGGACTAAAGATAGCAAAGTATCTTCCCAAGATAGCTAATGGATGCTCACATGTAGGAAGGTGACACCTCACAACCATTCACCTAATAAGACATGCTTTATTAACCTAAGCGAGATTATTAAAAAGTGTAGGAAAAACCTAGCAAAAAAGAAAAAATAAAAAACTACACTAACAAATAGTTCATCAGAATTTTTTTTCAAGAGGAATTTGAATGATGAAAACAACATATGAATATATATGTAAATAAATAGAAGAAGAACAGGGTATATGCAGGAACATGGTGTGCCAAAAAGTGGTGATCTAAAAAATATGTACTTCTAAAATGCCTCAAACCATTTCAAAATCTATTCCTACTTTTTTTTCCACCTACCTTGATACTAAACAAAAACAATTAATATCTTTATAAGGTCTACTATATCTTTTGATACCAACCCTATATAGTCAACTTTAAAAACATTCTTAAAATGTGTTTTTGGCCTATTTTAATGTGATTTTTAATTCAAACGTGTAGCTGACACCTTTTTTTTGGCCAAAATTTGGTGAAATGAAAAGGGTTTCTTAAGAATGTTCTTATCTTTCCATAAATATAAGGTTTGTCAAATTATGAGTTTAGTAAGTAATTATTACTTATTTTATAATGGAGTTATGTATAAAGTGTTGACAGAGACACTACTAGATTCAATTTCCTAGAGATTCTTTTCTCTCAACTTTTTGATACAAAGCTAATAACAAGCAGAAAATTGTGGGTCAAGTTGACATAACCATGATATTGTAGTTTTTTATTGCCACTTGAGAGCATAGTTTGGTTGACAATGATCCTACACATACCCAACATAAATTTTTGTAGTAGTTTTCCAATTTTCTACATTCCCTTTCAAGAATAAAATAATATTATTGATTTTTTAATATAAATAATATAACTGACAACAATAAAGAAAATACAAAGAATAACTTCCCAACTAGAAGGCCAACAACCACCATTGGAAGGAAAATGATTGTACTTTGAATTATTAACAATCTTCGATATGAAATCAAATAAACTAATGAGAGTTAAGCTCCCCGCTCAAATTTTACTATCACATTCTAACCATCCCAAGATACCCTAAGATAAATGATTGTTTGCCATAAAAATGGTGATACCACTATCACCTAATAAAACATAGTCACTTTGACACTTTAGATCACTAATGAACTATTGTAATCTAATCATTTTCTTGGAACCAGGTTCGTTTGGCTATAGGAATAGGAATAGGGGAAATAAGAATAGTTTTTGAAGAATAGAAAATAGGAATATGCTTTTATATTCCTTGTTTGGTTAGACAAAACTGAAGTCAAAGTTTGAATAGCAGACAAATAATGTTGATAGAGCAATCTAAATCCATACGATCACATTCTGAGATTTTTTTCATGATTTCAGTGTGTATGAGTGTAATGTCCCATTTAGGACATTTACTTATTCTTTAGACATTCCATATATTTACAATTATAAATAGGAAATGATTTCCTTTCCAATCAACAATATATGGGTTTGCTTTGTTTATATATTGGTTTAGTCATAAATGACTAATGAGTTATAGTCATATGTGTATGAGCTTCCTAGCAGCTGGCTTCACTATGTATATGTAAAACTCATATGTGAAAATTGTTTATCATTGAGGTGAGTCACCCAGTTAAATTAAGTATTGTATTCCCTTTCAAATCCCATTAATAAGTATACATGTTGGCAGGCTTTGAAATGACTTTCCAACATTTTCTACGTTTGATAAGCTTCCCCTTATTTCATGTTGCTTGGTGGCGCTGCAAAACTTGATGCAAATTTCAATTGTTTTGTTACTTCCTTGTCCATGCCTTGGCTCAATACGAGTGTCAATGGTGTTGTGAACCTTTTTATTTGATGCTGTTACTCGTAGTTCATTCTGAATGGGATATTGAAGATGTTTTGATATGTGACCTCACTCCAAGTTCGATGGATTTTGTAACTCTGTTCTCTGTCCGATGGTCTGTACCTTGCTGTACTGGTGCAGAATTTGAGCAAGGATTCTCATGCACATTTTGATGTTGATTTCTATACTCCGCTCCTTCCCCGCTTAGTATTTGCAATCCAATTCCTACTGTAATGCATTCAGACCCCCTTCCACTATTCCTTGGTCCGTCCATAAATAGCGTTGATTTATATGTGAGCAAACACGTCCTTGATGTAGCATCATCGATTGCTAATTTATGTTTGGCATTATATACATTGATTATATAATTGTCAGTTAGGTTTAGACTTATGTATATTTGTATTGATAATAATGTATTAATATTCATAATATCTTTATTTATTACACATATCATATTAATAATATTTACTTTTCATTTGTAGTAATATATTATTTATTTATATGTCTATAATTATTTTTCAATATATTCATATATTATAAAATTATTATTGTTATTTGATATTAATTATAATTAATATCTTTTATTAGCTATAACTATTAATAGTATATGTAATAATATTTAAATACATTATAATTTATTTTATTATTCATTTAATTACTAAATGTGAAGACATGATATATATATATAATATTAACTAAATTATTAGATCATAATATAGTATGTTGTTATATTAAATTAGTTAATCAATTCATTACCTTTAGTTATCAATGTGAGAATAGTTAGATATACTATCAGCTATAGATTTATAATGTAATTATAACATATAACATATTATATATTATATTAATAATATCATTATTCATAATACTATTATTTAGTATATTATTTATAATAATATGTAAGTCTCAATTATGTTGTAATATTATCCAATGTAGGTACGTTATAAAATTGTTATTAGTGTTTGATATCATTTATAATCAACTTATTTATTCGTTATTTAATATAATATTTTACATTACAACTATGCTATAATCTTATATATTGTTTTATTTTCTCAAATATATCATTATTATAATGGATTATAATATTACTGTTCTTAATTATTATCATTGTATAATATTTTATTCAAATATTCATATATGCTTAAATTTGGGCTCATGACAACGAGTCCAAGAGTATCAATGAAGAGAAAAGGTAGGGGATATTCAAATTTTTTGTGATTTTCCTTTTCAATGACATCATAAAATGCTCCATATCCCTATGTGGACTTGAGGTTTTATCATATGATCTCAGTATTCAAAATCGATGCCTTTGATTCAGTAATGATTTGTGCAAGAGCAACGTCACTTTTCAAAATTGGCAATTTCCCATGACTTTGGGGCTCTACAAGGCTATGCTCATAGGCATGGATTTGAAATTTTCATCAAATATTAAAAAGTAAAATTCAAATAGGAATACATATTCCAATTCCACCTATTTAGGTAGAATTGCAAATACTCATTTTTGGGCCAAAATCTGAATGTGTATTCCTATTTTCAATTTCTATTTGGTGCACCGAAATGGAAGATTAGAAATTAAAATAATTAAGATATGCCTATTCTAGTCTAATTCCTTTTGCAAAACAGGCTCTGGAGAAAGCCATGTATTCATCTTTAGCCAACTATATGTTGTAACCATGCAATTCACTTAATGGAAACTCCAAAAAATACAAATACATAACAATTAATAGATTTGCGTTTATCTAAATCTCCATATATTATTCCCTCCAAAATATAATACATAATTTGAGGGTTTTTTAAAATACTTTAATATAAATTTAAAATATCTTAATATCAAATTGACCACCTCCTAAAAGTTATGATATTCCTCATGAATCTTCTCATGAATTCTCTGCATGATGCAATATCTAGATTATGTTAAGCAAATATTCTATGAGTAGTGTTTCTAAGGATTAGATTATTAGAAACAATATTTGGGGATCCATACGGTATGCAATGTATTGTTTTATCTTGGTAGATTATTGTTTTATTGATGGGGTTGTGTTTAAGTGCAAATTTTGAATGACATCTTGTGATAATAATGAATCCTATCATGCCCAAAATACGAGGCAAAAACACACCAACAATTTTTATTTTATTTAAAAAAAAGAAGAATAACACCACCAAATTTGATATGTTTAAACACATATGTTAAAGTTCAGGTATAAAGAGAAACATCTATGTGGCCTTCTAACAATGTCCTAACATTTCCATTTAGGTTTATAATCATTGAGTAAGGAAAAGATCGATAAATCTAAGAATTCATTATTAAATTGATTTCGACATCTGTTTCATTATTATTTTAAGTTTAGAGTAATCTATTATAAATAGAATAATTAAATCAAATTTTCTAATCTCGCTTTACTAAACAATTATCTAAAGGTATACTCAACACTTTAAATTTAATCTAATAATCTAACTTAATTTTACAACATTTACTAATCTAAAACATCTTAAGATAAAATAATACTAACTTCTGATTTAAGAGCCATATAATCACTTATAATAAATCTGGATTAATTTTAAGATGGATTAAATATGCTAACTAACTTATCTAGACAACATATTCACCAATAATGATGCTAACTTTTCTTAAAACATAGAAATTTACTAAATATTAAATTAACTTTATAACCTTCTCAACAAAACTTAATATCAAAATGTGAGGTCGATTCAGTAGATTTAAAACATTTATTATTATTATTCACTATAATGTAATCTGATCAAAATATTAATAAACGATATAATTGAATTCTTCTAATAAAAATTTAAGTAAATATAACTCAAATTACTTAGAACCCATAATCATCTAGAACTAAATATCTAAAATAACACCTAGCATTAAGTTAATTAAACTTTATTAAATCAAACATAAACAAGACTTCTAACCATGAAGCACACTTCGATATCCTACACACAGTTAATACTATCTACTATTTTAAAAGAAAACTGGTTAGTTATGATTCACTAACATTAACATATCATCACTACCCTAATCACATTCTACTCACAATTCTAACAAATATTTTTCATTAAATAAATTGTTTTGAAACTTAAGATAACTAAACAATAAATCATGCCATTTTAAAAAAAACTAATAAGAATCCATTCATTAAAAACCAAGTTAATTAATTATCACTTCTATCTTTAATTTAGGAAATACTTTTAAATTTCCTTTCAACAAAAACACATTCATTAAATTACCAAGGAAAAATAAATAAAACTAAATAAATCCCACTTAAATTTAAAACTAAACTAATTAAATAACTCTTACTAATACTAAAATAACTATAAATATTAACATTCCTAATGTTTATGATACTAACTCTCTACAACTAACTAACTATCATAATACTAACATTTAAAGTCACCTCTAAAATAAACTATTAACAAATAAGACTAACTAAATTCAATTTAATTAAATTTACTAATATTAATAACACTATAACCTTTAACAACACTAATTTAAAATTAAACTTTATTGAACCCTAAAACTACACCAACTAACCCTCTAAGCATTCACATGTTTTCTACTTTAACCCTCCACTCACCCACTTGCCACACACCAATTGAGGCTTCTTTGGGCTGTCCCCAACATGGGTATGCTGCCCAAACCTTGCATTGGCAGGGCTGTGCCACCTTACACATGCGTGGACAACAAAGATCAAGCGTTAAGAAAGGTGGAGGAAAAAAATGTTTTACACTCAAGCACAAACACTAACATAAATTCCCACCCACCCCGCCCACCTTGCCCCCCCACAACCACTTTCCTAGCCAATGCATGGTCTAAGTAAGCCTGCGAGAATCTAGGAGGATACAAGGGTCACTTTGACCATAATATTCATTGACTTTAGTTCACGAGTAAAGGTTTGCCCGTCTGACCAATCTGATGCCAAGGAATGATTGGGTGGGGTGATAAGTGTTAAAACAAAGCAATGCATTGATCCCAAAACTTAGTCACTAGACCTAGGGTACATTGGCGGGGTGTGAAAATTTTATGACATAACTATGCCCTTGGTCACCTAGGTCTATGCTCAAACCAGGAATAGGAGTTACTTTTAAAAGTAATTTAGATGATTTATAATTTGAAAGGATAGAATGGGATATTATGAATATTATTTCTTTATTTATTTTTCCTTATATATATATATATTTCCTTTCCTTGTTTTATCTTTGTGATTTGAAATTAAAAGAATATGAATAGAGAATATTCTCTGTTGTCAAATGGGGATAATTATTTTCCCCACACAAAGTCCAGAGAGCTTTTTGGCTCTAGGAGTTATCTTTTTTTTTTTTAAAGGCCTTATTTATACTAAGTGTCAAATTTTTTTTCTTGAAAGCAACTATCTCCCTTTTTTTCGAATGGGGAGTGGTTGGGGGGGGGGGGTGTTCTTTCACTTTCTAATTCATTTTAAGCCAACCACATCAATTACATAACAACCAATATTATTAATTTTCTTTCTAATGCTAATTCATGAAATGCCAATGCAATTCCAATTCAATACGAGTTTTCTTTAAAATAGTTCAAACTTATAATTGCAAGATTTTATTTCATTGTATTTTCAAATTAAACTAAATAAGATGAAAGTAATTACAAAACATAAGGGTGCTACGCAGAGATGAAAATGTCATCACATCTACTATCAAATGACATATGCAAAACTGAAATAAAAAAATCTCATATGCAAGAAACATTACTCATTTTTGTCTTTCCTCTTTTATTATTCAACCTAGTTCAAGGCTCCGTCGAGAAAGTACTAGTAAGAAAACCTGACATCCTTGCCGCTTCAACAAGAGTTTAAAAACACCTTTTCATAATATTACAATACAATTTGAATTTTATTCTTGGTCCTTAACCAGGTATCCTTTTTCAATAGCTTCAATGCATCAAGGGAATCATGGAGAAGATGAGAACTAACCTGGAGGTAAAACAACATAATATGAAGAACAAATCAAGCATGCATCCCCATCCTAGTTTTGTACAATAGGTTAACCATTGAACCAGACTAGGGAGAAGGTGGATATTCCCAATAGGAGACGTCAACCACAATACCATAACATAGCCCTTTTGAGGCCAATAATACAAGGATTTTCATTCTTTCACTTCTTCAAAATTTAAAATTTCAAAACATGGTATGTGATGACAAGTAGGGGCCCATACACACTATCCTCTTTCCCTCTTCTCATCATGAGAAGAAACTCTACACTATCGGAGTCCAATTAAAGCTCTTTCCCTGTACATGGCCACTTCTTCCCTATCCAAGGGTGAGTAATGCCTAAACAACCCACAATAATCCTTTCAAAAATCAAGCAAAACATGAAAAAAACCATTCAAGAAAACGTGATACAATCCCTCCCAAGCATACCCAACATACATACACGCATTCCAATGAAAACCACAATAACATAAGCATGAACCAAGCATGAACAAGATGAGCAACATGAACAAAGGAGATGAAGAACTCCTACCTTCACAATATGGTTATGGTAAAATGAACCAGTTTGGGATGAGATTTTCCTTCCTTCCTTCAATCTTCAAAACTCCTCTTTAAGACTAGAGATTGGGTAACAACCAAAACTCCTCTAAAGATGCCTCTAAATATGATTCTAACTCAACTAGACAATAGGTAGACCTTGAGGTGGAGTTTAAGTCACCAACTCATGAAGGAGATAATCAATTTTCGCAATCAACCAAAAGTAAGATTTTTGAGTGACCATAAAAGTCAACAAAAGGGGCTAAGGGGGTTGGAAAATATCCCCAACCCATACCCATACTCCTTGGGTACTTAAATTTCATGATTTTAGGCTTTTACGATTAATTGGAGACCTATCAAATGCTAGGAATATTTTAGGACTTACTAACAACCTTAAAAGTAAGTAGATTACTCACTAATCTTGATTAGGATAATTAACCTCAATTAATCACTGATTAGCAAAAAGTTCACTAACCTAGTTTGACTTAGATCTTTAGGTTACTCGATTAACCCTAATTATCATGCTGGAATCCATATACAATTTACGAGTGTCAAGAGACACTATAAAATCACTGTTATGAAACATTAACATTTACTGAATATAGAATGATGCATTCATTCAATCCACGACAAAAATGAAATATGAATAACAGGCTTTGCATCTTTCATCAGATTTCACCCTAGTTTCCACAATTGATACATAGGGTTCAGTTTCATTTCTCCATTAGATCTCCTGACTAAAATATCCTGCACACTCATTGCACACATCAGTAGCTAAAGAAAATCACATACATATATTCAAAACTTATTTCTATAGTTACATAAATCAAAACATGAATCTTTCATATAATTAACTATTTAATTCATTTCTTCTCACATTTAATCATTAGTAGACACATAATCAATATAACATAACTTATTCATTAATTCAGATTAACATGCTAGAATAATCCTCGTAAGACATGCATCTACCTAGCATCATAACATCACTAGTTAAGGAATACCGAACTATCTGAAAGCGTAAAACTTAATCATCGAGGTACCAAAATCAACATCCTTATCATCAGGTGAAAAATGCCTCTATCATCATTAGTAAAATTTTAATATTTAAACAATCGAGATAATGTAGTAGTTCTCGAATCACTAAGCATTTAAAACATGGATGAATTAATTGATCACAATTTCATTAGGGCATTCACAACATAAAACATTACATCTTATCGATTTCAATCTCCTATAGCAATTTTAACAGAGCATTAGTATTGATAATTACATACAAGGAGGGACCTTACATCCTCCCCGACAAGCCTTTGACTTCCTCTTGGAAGTCACTCAACTAAAACATTCATTCCATGATAGACCTTGTCTAAACTTCAACCAAAATTTACTCTGATTCTAAGAATGATCAATAACTCACATACATACACTAGCATGATCACCTATTTGTCTGATTACCATTGCTGAAAAGAGAGGTTCAATCCAAAACTCTGACGTGGTTACATTTTCTAGGGTCAATTATCCCTTAAAACATATTGGTCATGTATAAACAACATTCATAAAGTCTCTAATAATAATAATAAAATAAGGTATTCCATATTCCACACATCCACTCATCGGGTAATAGCTATACGAAACTCCCTTAGATGAGGTTTCACATTCAACAATTTGTCCCTTACTTGTGGTTAAATACTTTCCTTTAAGGGTTTCCATGACACATCGATTCTTGATAGGATACTCCATCACTACACATGCACCTTTTCATCTAGAAGTCTTTTTTATTAACTCGTAACCTTAACCAATATATGCTGGGGTGCAATTTTCCATTACTCATATCAGTCAACGGATAACACTAGTCCTATACTCAAGTCCTAGGAGAGGATGGGGCATGAATAACTTCTTACTAATAACCCCATACCCTAAAGTTGTGTATCCACGTGATTGTCAGGATCAATCCCTTTGGTAGGGTCATCATATGTCACTTGGCCAATAAAACTCACAAGAAAGTGCCTCAAAATTTAAATTCAACATCAAGGATGAAACATCCAACGCAAAAGTCTAAAATCAAAAGAATAAAGAGTGGCCACAATAGTAAAATTTTAATGAAGAAATAAAGTCATAACCAAGAGGCAAAAATAGAATCATAAATAATATAGTTGGCTAAACAGCCCCACATTACACTGTTGGCAAGAAGGAAGAACATTAAGAGTACCAAAATATGAGATCAGACCAATAAGGAAATAAATCCAATTACTTACAAAATTTACATTATTGACATAATGCAGTTGTACCAAGGTCTCTGAGGAAAATGAGGAATCTTAGGTTTCCCAAATACATTGCAGGGATCTTGAGTTGATTTTAGATGGTGGTCTAATGAACATGTTGCCCAACTATTATTGATCCCAAATACTAACTACATACTAATCTGCATCGACATCGCCCTATGATTAAGGTTGGTTGCACTAAGGGGTTTTTGCTAATCAAAACTCACTCAAAATTGCAAGTGCGAGGATACTAAAATGAGTCTCCAGCAATGCTCTTGTTGTTATATTGGTTTATCTTCAAAGACTCTAACATCTGGGGACCTTAGTGTCAGTAGAGTTAGACTTTGAGTTACAATTACGAAACCAAATCTCTTATCCTTAATTCACTTATATTCACATATTAGGGCATCTACCCATCAATTTTCTTAAATCAATTTCACCATCCCTACACTAGTTGAAGTTGGGTTTTCTCTCTCACCAAATTGGTATGGCCCTCTATACATATACCTATGTCACTTTCCATGTTATTTCATCATTCACACATGTTCTAATTATTATCTGAGAATGTATTGAATGCTATGGTTCCAATAGTAATCCAAATTTTATGTCTCCTAGTCATAAATGACTTATGATTTTCATTCTTGGGTTGTACGTTTGCAACCACTTTGGTGTAAAACCATTATTAGGATGTTGTCCATGTTTACTTACTCACTCTTACAACCATCACAATACTATCAACATAGGTCATCATCATCTTTCTCATTATACCTTGTGGCTTAAAATCCACTAATTACTTAACTTGATACCTAAACCTTTAGCTTATACTAGGTTGGTGATTTCATCACGACTTTTCTTTCTCTAAATAGTAGGGTTATAATTGATCCAATAATTCCAATACCAGAGTCTACAAGCATTTAGTTGCTAGTTAAAATTTGTATTACTCATGATTATCGAATAAGCTTTCCAACAACAAAGACTCGCAT